>JBBGZY010003418.1:0-133239 GCA_037952925.1 Lithobates clamitans | reverse complement strand
GGGAGGAAGGGCAGGAATAGAGGTATAGGAAAAGGGGTACGGGGGGAAGGGCAGGAATAGAGGTATAGGAAAAGGGGGTACAGGGGAGGAAGGGCAGGAATAGAGGTATAGGAAAAGGGGTACAGTGGGAGGAAGGGCAGGAATAGAGGTATAGGAAAAGGGGTACGGGGAGGAAGGGCAGGAATAGAGGTATAGGAAAAGGGGTACAGGGAGGAAGGGCAGGAATAGAGGTATAGGAAAAGGGGTACAGGGAGGAAGGGCAGGAATAGAGGTATAGGAAAAGGGGTACAGGGGGGAAGGGCAGGAATAGAGGTATAGGAAAAGGGGTACAGGGGAGGAAGGGCAGAATTAGAGGTATAGGAAAAGGGGTACAGGGGAGGAAGGGCAGTAATAGAGGTATAGGAAAAGGGGTACAGGGGAGGAAGGGCAGGAATAGAGGTATAGGAAAAGGGGTACAGGGAGGAAGGGCAGGAATAGAGGTATAGGAAAAGGGGTACAGGGGAGGAAGGGCAGGAATAGAGGTATAGGAAAAGGGGTACAGGGGAGGAAGGGCAGGAATAGAGGTATAGGAAAAGGGGTACAGGGGAGGAAGGGCAGGAATAGAGGTATAGGAAAAGGGGTACGGGGGGAAGGGCAGGAATAGAGGTATAGGAAAAGGGGTACAGGGGAGGAAGGGCAGGAATAGAGGTATAGGAAAAGGGGTACGGGGGGAAGGGCAGGGAAAGAGGTATAGGAAAAGGGGTACAGGGAGGAAGGGCAGGGATAGAGGTATAGGAAAAGGGGTACAGGGGGGGGAAGGGCAGGAATAGAGGTATAGGAAAAGGGGTACAGGGGAGGAAGGGCAGGAATAGAGGTATAGGAAAAGGGGTACAGGGGAGGAAGGGCAGGAATAGAGGTATAGGAAAAGGGGTACAGGGGAGGAAGGGCAGGAATAGAGGTATAGGAAAAGGGGTACGGGGGGAAGGGCAGGGAAAGAGGTATAGGAAAAGGGGTACAGGGAGGAAGGGCAGGGATAGAGGTATAGGAAAAGGGGTACAGGGGGGGAAGGGCAGGAATAGAGGTATAGGAAAAGGGGTACAGGGGAGGAAGGGCAGGAATAGAGGTATAGGAAAAGGGGTACAGGGGAGGAAGGGCAGGAATAGAGGTATAGGTAAAGGGGTACAGGGGAGGAAGGGCAGGAATAGAGGTATAGGAAAAGGGGTACAGGGGAGGAAGGGCAGGAATAGAGGTATAGGAAAAGGGGTACAGGGGAGGAGGAAGGGCAGGAATAGAGGTATAGGAAAAGGGGTACAGGGGAGGAAGGGCAGGAATAGAGGTATAGGAAAAGGGGTACAGGGGAGGAAGGGCAGAAATAGAGGTATAGGAAAAGGGGTACAGGGGAGGAAGGGCAGGAATAGAGGTATAGAAATAGGGGTACAGGGGAGGAAGGGCAGGAATAGAGGTATAGGAAAAGGGGTACGGGGGGGGAAGGGCAGGAATAGAGGTATAGGAAAAGGGGTACAGGGGAGGAAGGGCAGGAATAGAGGTATAGGAAAAGGGGTACAGGGGGGGGAAGGGCAGGAATAGAGGTGAGGAAAAGGGGTACAGGGGAGGAAGGGCAGGAATAGAGGTATAGGAAAAGGGGTACAGGGGAGGAAGGGCAGGAATAGAGGTATAGGAAAAGGGGTACGGGGGGGGGATGAAGGGCAGGAATAGAGGTATAGAAAAAGGGGTACGGGGGGGGAGGCAGGAATAGAGTTATAGGAAAAGGGGCACGGGGGGCAGGAATAGAGTTATGGGGGGGCAGAAATAGATTACAAGGAAGTGGGATTAATAGTAAATGGTAAACAATAAGGAAACAGAAACTGTAGCAGAGGGGACGGGAATGGAGGCACGTGGGCCAATAAGGAAGCAGAAATGAAAGCACAGGAGGCGGAGGTAAAGGAGGACAGAGATCTGGGGGGTGGGATTAGAGGCGGGAAAGGGGTGGCGATGGGGAGGGGTCAGGATGGAAGGCACTAGAAGGAAAGCCCAAGCACTCCCCGTCTCCCATGTGCTTCCACCCAACAAAGTAGTCCCTGCTCCCCTCCCCCTCCGACCTATTGTCTCCATTAACCCTGCGAGTGCCGGAGGCCGCAGTTCTCTATTTCTAGACTCTCTGCAGCCTCAGCATCTCCCCCAATCCCTCCATCAGCACACACAGACATATGACGTCGTATAAGATGGGGGGGTGGGGGGTGGGGGGGGGGTGGAATGATGGGACTTGTAGTTCCCCGGGATCTGTCTGTCCAATCCTGATCTGACCGTGTATGGTGACATGATTGGAACCTTCTAATCCAGTCGTTCTCGGGACCCACCAACAGGCCAGGTTTGCAAGATAACTGAAATACACGACAGGCGATCTCATTTGCTGCTCAGTGATTGCCGTATTCTAGTCTGCCTCTCCTCCAAGGTAATACATAAGATCTGGCCTGTCGGTGGGTCCCGAGGACCGGAGTTGAGGACCACTGTTCTAATCCACGACTTTAATCGGTTAAACGGTGGTGGAGAGCGCTCCCCTCCAAAGAAACAAAAACATGGAGGACAGATCATTCCTGGAAATAACGTCATTATCGATACATTTTCAGAAGCCACGCCCCCCCTCCCCCAGTCCCCACCCCCCACCCACATGTAACCCTTTCCCAGCCCCCTGACCTGTCTTGCGATTGTTCTCGAACCTGAAAAGAGAATTCATCAATTTGTTATGTTTTCCGAAAGGCTGCCCACACACCATGCAATCTGATTGTACAATCTCCTTAAGATCTACCATCAACTATGTAGTGCCCAATCAATCGTTTTCAATCTGCGCATACACTGTGCACGAGGAGGATGTTTCCTTTTATATCTTCCCAGGTTGTTACTTTGTATCTCATTGTTACAAAAAAAAAAAGAAAGAAACAGTTTTAATAAAAAAAAAAAATTAAAAAAATGAAACATGAAACGGCAATTGTATCGAAAAAGACAGAACGAGAATCTGAATGAAAATGACTGGCATGGAGAAGACACGGAAAAGCCAACCATACACACTACGATCTGATTGTACAATCTACTTACAATGTAGTGCTTGGATCCGCCTGATTGGATACAAACCGTATGGATGACTTTGGGAGGACCTCAGGCTACCGAGGTGAAGGAAGATCTAAGTGAGATTGTACAATATGATTGTAGCCTGTATGGCGAGCTCTAAAATACACGATCGTTCACAGATCTGACTATTTTCAAAGGATCCTTCACTGGAAAATGATTGTTCAACATGACAGGGGCCTGGTCAAGTCCCCTTATTTATTTTTTAAATTTTATTTCAGGTACCTATATAGCGCCGTCAATTTACGCAGCGCTTTACATATACATTGTACATTCACATCAGTCCCCGCCCCCGAGGAGCTTACAATCTAAGGTTCCTAACTCACATTCATACACACTAGGGACAATTTAGACAGGATCCAATTAACCTCCCAGCATGTCTTTGGAGTGTGGGAGGAAACCGGAGTACCCGGAGGAAACCCACGCAGGCACAGGGAGAACATGCAAACTCCAGGCAGGTAGTGTCGTGGTTGGGTTTCGAACCAGTGACCCTTCTTACTGCTAGGCGAGGGTGCTATCCACTACACCACTGTGCCGCCCAATTAGTCACCATCAGTAGAGGGGCGCTTCATTAGGGGTGCCGCCCCCCTAATCCATGCGCCCAGCCCCTAATCTACATGCAGGGAGCCGGACGCATGGATTCCAATGGGGTTTTTTTTTTTTTTTCCAGAAGAACATGATTAGAGCCAGAGGCTCTAATTGGCTTAAAAAAAGGCTTAAAGCACTGCGCCCCGAGCCCACCCAGTTGTGTGACCATAGCGAATTATTATTCGCTATTGTCTTTTTTATTCTCCTCGTGGCCAATCAGGAAGCGGGTCCAGAGAATGGGAAGCCAGTGCGGAGAGCAGGAAGCCAGTGTGGATGGGCAGGAGCCGGTGCAGACAAGACGAAGGCGGTGCGGAGTGCGGAAGGACGGTGTGGAAAGCGGGAAGCCGGTGTGGATGAGCAGGAGCCGGTTCAGAGTGCGGGAAGCCAATGCGGACAAGAGCGAGCCGGTGCGGAGAGTGGGAAGCCAGTGCAGAGTGCGGGAAACCGGTGTGGATTAGCAGGAGCCGATGCAGAGAGCGGGCAGCCGGAGCCAAAAGCGAGAAGCCAGTGCGGATGAGCAGGAAAACGGTGCAGAGGGCGGGAAGCAATGCGGAGAAGCAGGAGCTGTTGCGGAGAGCGGGAAGCTGGTGTGGAGTGTGGGAAGCCAGTGTGGATGAAAAGGAGCCAGTGTGGAGTGTGGGGAAGCCGGTGCGGATGAGCAGGATCCGGTACAGAAAGCGGGAAGCCAGTGTGGAAAGCGGGAAGCCAGTGTGGAAAGCGGGAAGCTGGTGCAGATGAGCAGGAGCCAGTGCGGAGTGCGGGAAGCCGGTGCAGAGAGCGGGAAGCCAGTGCGGACAAGCAGGAGCCAGTGCGGAGAACGAGAAACAAGTGCGGATGAGCAGGAGCCAGTGCGGAGTGCGGGAAGTCAGTGCAGAGAGCGGGAAGTCAGTGCAGAGAGCGGGAAACCAGTGCAGAGTGCGGGAAGCCGGTGCGGAGCAGGAGACGGTGCGGAGAGCAGGAAGCCGGTGCGGAGCAGGAGACGGTGCGGAGAGCAGGAAGCCGGTGCGGAGCAGGAGACGGTGCGGAGAGCAGGAAGCCGGTGCGGACAAGCAGGACCCGGCGCAGAGAGCGGGAAGCCAGTGCAGATGAGTAGGAGATGGTGCGGAGAGAGGGAAGCCAGAGCGGACAAGCAGGAGACAGTGTGGAGAGCGGGAAGCCGGTACAGACGAGCGTGAAGCCAGTGCGGAGAGCGGGAGCCGGTGAGGAGAGCGTGAAGCCAGTGCGGAGAGCGGGAGCCGGTGAGGAGAGCGTGAAGCCAGTGTGGAGAGCGGGAAGCCGGTGCAGATGAGCAGGCGACGGTGCGGAGAGCGGGAAGCCGGTGTGGACAAGCAGGAGCCGATGCGGAGAGCGGGAAACCGGTGCGAATGAGCAGGAGATGGTGCGGAGAGAGGGAAGCCAGTGCGGACAAGCAGGAGCCGATGCGGAGAGCGGGAAACCGGTGCGAATGAGCAGGAGATGGTGCGGAGAGAGGGAAGCCGGTGCGGACAAGCAGGAGCCGATGCGGAGAGCGGGAAGCCGGTGCGGACAAGCAGGAGCCGATGCGGAGAGCGGGAAACCGGTGCGAATGAGCAGGAGACGGTGCGGAGAGCAGGAAGCCAATGTGGACGAGCGTGAGGCCAGTGCGAATGAGCAGGAATCTGGTGCAGACGAGCAGGAGACGGTGCAGAGGGCAGGAAGGCAGTGTGAGTACCTATCGAGGGCAGCCTGTGCCCCGGGGGGTGGTGACGGTGGCGGTATGTGCGAGTGAGGGGGGAATGTTTGTTTGCCGCCCCCCCCCCCCAAAACAGTGAGCACCAGCCGCCAATGGTCACCAAACATGTTATGATCCACGTACAATTGTACATTGTTTCCTTTAGATCTACCGTTGTCCATGGGTCTTCCCGATTGGATAAAAATTAAATTGATGGTTTGCCTTTGGTAAATTTAAAGGACATTGCACAATCAGATTGTATAGGGCAGCGGTATCCAAACTGTGGCCCTTTGCTTGTCTTTATGTGGCCCTTGGGGCAGAATTCCTCCCATTGACACCAATGATGGGGCACTATTCTTCCCACGGACACCGATAATGGGGCACTATTCGTCCCACTGACACCAATGATGGGGCACTATTCTTCCCACGGACACCGATAATGGGGCACTATTCGTCCCACTGACACCAATGATGGGGCACTATTCTTCCCACTGACACCAATAATGGGGCACTATTCCTCCCACTGACACCAATGATGGTGCACTATTCTTCCCACTGACACCAATAATGGGGCACTATTCTTCCCACGGACACCAATAATGGGGCACTATTCCTCCCACTGCCACCAATGATGGGGCACTATTCTTCCCACGGACACCAATAATGGGGCACTATTACTCCCACTGCCACCAATGATGGGGCACTATTCTTCCCACGAACACCAATAATGGGGCACTATTCCTCCCACTGACACCATTGATGGGGCACTATTCTTCCCACGGACACCAATAATGGGGCACTATTCCTCCCACTGACACCAATGATGGGGCACTATTCTTCCCACTGACACCAATAATGGGGCACTATTGCTCCCACTGACACCAATGATGGGGCACTATTCTTCCCACTGACACCAATAATGGGGCACTATTCCTCCCACTGACACCATTGATGGGGCACTATTCTTCCCACTGACACCAATGATGGGGCACTATTCTTCCCACTGACACCAATAATGGGGCACTATTCCTCCCACTGACACCAATGATGGGGCACTATTCTTCCCACTGACACCAATAATGGGGCACTATTCCTCCCACTGACACCATTGATGGGGCACTATTCTTCCCACTGACACCAATGATGGGGCACTATTCTTCCCACTGACCCCAATGATGGGGCACTATTCCCCCCACTGACACCATTGATGGGGCACTATTCTTCCCACTGACACCATTGATGGGGCACTATTCCCCCCACTGACACCATTGATGGGGCACTATTCTTCCCACTGACACCATTGATGGGGCACTATTCCCCCCACTGACACCATTGATGGGGCACTATTCCCCCCACTGACACCATTGATGGGGCACTATTCCTCCCACTGACACCAATGATGGGGCACTATTCCTCCCACTGACACCAATGATGGGGCACGATTCTTCCCACAAACATATGCATTGTACATTCACATCAGTCCCTACCCTCAAGGAGCTTACAATCTAAGGTTCCTAACTCACATTCATACATACTAGGGACAATTTAGACAGCATCCAATTAACCTACCAGCATGTCTACCACCCCGACACTGACCACCTCTGACCATCCCTCCAATCAGATTCCACCCCGACACTGACCACCTCTGACCGACCCTCCAATCAGATTCCACCCCGACACTGACCACCTCTGACCATCCCTCCAATCAGATTCCACCCCGACACTGACCACCTCTGACCGACCCTCCAATCAGATTCCACCCCGACACTGACCACCTCTGACCGACCCTCCAATCAGATTCCACCCCGACACTGACCACCTCAGACCGACCCTCCAATCAGATTCCACCCCGACACTGACCACCTCTGACCGACCCTCCAATCAGATTCCACCCCGACACTGACCACCTCAGACCGACCCTCCAATCAGATTCCACCCCGACACTGACCACCTCCGACCAACCCTCCAATCAGATTCCACCCCGACACTGACCACCTCTGACCGTCCCTCCAATCAGATTCCACCCCGACACTGACCACCTCTAACCGACCCTCCAATCAGATTCCACCCCGACACTGACCACCTCTGACCGTCCCTCCAATCAGATTCCACCCCGACACTGACCACCTCTGACCGTCCCTCCAATCAGATTCCACCCCGACACTGACCACCTCTGACCGTCCCTCCAATCAGATTCCACCCCGACACTGACCACCTCTGACCGACCCTCCAATCAGATTCCACCCCGACACTGACCACCTCTGACCATCCCTCCAATCAGATTACACCCCGACACTGACCACCTCTGACCGACCCTCCAATCAGATTCCACCCCGACACTGACCACCTCTGACCGTCCCTCCAATCAGATTCCACCCCGACACTGACCACCTCTAACCGACCCTCCAATCAGATTCCACCCCGACACTGACCACCTCCGACCAACCCTCCAATCAGATTTCACCCCGACACTGACCACCTCTGACCGTCCCTCCAATCAGATTCCACCCCGACACTGACCACCTCCGACCGACCCTCCAATCAGATTCCACCCCGACACTGACCACCTCTGACCATCCCTCCAATCAGATTCCACCCCGACACTGACCACCTCTGACCGACCCTCCAATCAGATTCCACCCCGACACTGACCACCTCTGACCATCCCTCCAATCAGATTCCACCCCGACACTGACCACCTCTGACCGACCTTCCAATCAGATTCCACCCCGACACTGACCACCTCTGATGGACCCTCCAATCAGATTCCACCCCGGCACTGACCACCTCTAACCGACCCTCCAATCAGATTCCACCCCGACACTGACCACCTCTGACCGACCCTCCAATCAGATTCCACCCCGACACTGACCACCTCTGACCGTCCCTCCAATCAGATTCCACCCCGACACTGACCACCTCTGACCGACCCTCCAATCAGATTCCACCCCGACACTGACCACCTCTAACCGACCCTCCAATCAGATTCCACCCCGACACTGACCACCTCTGATCGACCCTCCAATCAGATTCCACCCCGACACTGACCACCTCTGACCGACCCTCCAATCAGATTCCACCCCGGCACTGACCACCTCTAACCGACCCTCCAATCAGATTCCACCCCGACACTGACCACCTCTGACCGACCCTCCAATCAGATTCCACCCCGACACTGACCACCTCTGACCGACCCTCCAATCAGATTCCACCCCGACACTGACCACCTCTAACCGACCCTCCAATCAGATTCCACCCCGACACTGACCACCTCTGACCATCCCTCCAATCAGATTCCACCCCGGCACTGACCACCTCCGACCATCCCTCCAATCAGATTCCACCCCGACACTGACCACCTCTAACCGACCCTCCAATCAGATTCCACCCCGACACTGACCACCTCTAACCGACCCTCCAATCAGATTCCACCCCGACACTGACCACCTCTGACCATCCCTCCAATCAGATTCCACCCCGACACTGACCACCTCTGACCGACCCTCCAATCAGATTCCACCCCGACACCGACCACCTCTGACCGACCCTCCAATCAGATTCCACCCCGACACTGACCACCTCTGAACGACCCTCCAATCAGATTCCACCCCGACACCGACCACCTCTGACCGACCCTCCAATCAGATTCCACCCCGACACTGACCACCTCTGACCGACCCTCCAATCAGATTCCACCCCGACACGGATGGTTGGCAAGGAGGTTGTACAATCAGATTGTATAGTATATGGTGAGCTCACACTCTTGGCCCCAACCCGCCGGGTCCCGGTCTCCAGTAATGATGGGCGGGACCACCCCCCTGATCATGTGACCAATACGACAGCCAAGCACAATGTTAAAGGGACGCCAGGACTGGATGAGAAGGATTTAAAGGGGTTCATACAATCAGATTGTCACATGTGTGGTGAGCTGGAGAGGAACGATTACCTTTTTTTTTCAATAAACTTTTTCCCATTCTTTCCTCCTTTGTTGAATGTCAGTGCCGCGGATCTCCCGCAGCCTCTTTGCAGCCACTCCCCCCCCCCCCAGCGATGGCCGCATGGCATCGATCTCCCGATTGGTGACAACGGTAGTCACCATTTGGAAGCCCGTGTGAGCGGGTGACAACGCGGGAGGAGGAGTTTGGAGACGGGACAGAGCGTTGTCACCCGGTGACAGGAAGTGCCAGGACAAGGCCCTCCGTGGCGGGATCACCAGGGGGGTTATTATAATGAAAGCGGCAAATTTATAAACAATGAAAATTATTTTTTTTGCAGAAAATGCCAACTGCCTGGCAGTCATCGGGCGGGTTCAGGACTCCGCCCATAACAGAGGTAGGAATTTCAGGTGGAGGCTGCATGTGGGGGGGGGGGAAGGGGCAGAGGCTCTACATGAGGATGGAGGACTGAGATGACAGCAGAGGGCTCCTGACTCCCCTTTATAATATCATTACTGGGGATTAGGGGCGGGGTGATCTGAGCTCCGCCCCCTCTGCATTACAGGCACGGCAAACCCTTTATTCGTTATTGTGGGGGCGGGGTCTTCTTTGACACTGGCCGAGCCTGTAGGGGCGGGCGGAGTAGTCCGTATATGACAGGCACCAATAAGGCGTAGGCGGGGGCGGAGTATCTCTGTGACTGTAAGGAGAGGGGGGGGGCGTTCTCTGTCCTACTTTTTTTACAGGGCGTGGAGGGGGGCGGGGTTTTTCCCCCCACACTGCACTCCCGCCTCTGACCAGCGTTATTATTCCCGCTCTATACAGGAAGTAAAGGGCGGGAGTCTCTCAGCAACTGAGCTCCGCCCCCCATGTGTGTATAACGGGCAGAGGCGGTAATCTCCGCCCTCTATGCTTAACATGGAGCTGGGGGCGGGGCCTCGAGAAGCGCCGAACCCCGCCCCCTTGCGCTGTAGAGCCTGTAGAGGGGGGCGGAGCGATGTAGAACTTTCTCGTCAGAATAGCGGCTGCTGATCCAGTCCCCGCCCCCTCCCTGTGTGATGCATACGGGGGAGGGCGGAAGGATACGCCGCGGAGTGCTCCGCCCGGGATATATAAGGCGCCGGCTCCGTACTGCGGCCTCTTCATTCATTCGGTCGCTCTGTCAGTCGGTGACTCGCAGTTTCCAGCTATCAAGGTACGGGGCCCTCAGCGGCCGAGCCGTGTGAACCGGGCCTGCGGAGGGGGGGGACAGACCCGGGAGGAGGGTGTAGGAGAAGGTTCGGGGTGGGGGGGGTGATGGAAGGTTCTGGAAGGAGGGGGGGCACGTGCTGGGCGGCCGCCATGTTGTGCAGTGACGTCATGCAGCGTGACTTGACTTTTTGTGGGGGGGTTGGTGGTTTCCCCTAGCAACCTGTCGGCCTCCTATGCTGGTTGCTAGGGGCAACGGCTATGTGACCCTCCCTGAAGGGAGAGGGGGGGCAATGAGGGGCCTTGTCTGGGGCGGGGGGTTCAGTCATTATGGAGAGCCTTTCAGTGTCTAACGGAGTGTCATAGTTGTTGCTCCTAGCAACCAGTTAGCATCCTCTGGCAACAGCTCTGTGACCCACCCTCAAGGGCCATGTCTGGAGCACAGGGCGGGTTATTGGGGGCCCTTCAGTGTCTCCCTAAGGGAGGGTCACACAGCTGTTGCTCCTAGCAACCAGATGGCATCCTACACATACGGTTGCTAGGGGCAACAGCTGTGTAACCCTCCCTCAGGGAGACACTGAAGGGCCCCCCATAGCCACTGAACCTGCCTTGTGTTCCAGACATGGACCTTCTTGAGGGTGGGTCCACATAGCATCCTCCACCTCTGGTTGCTAGCGGCAACAGCTATGTGGACCCACCCTCAAGGGCCATGTCTGAAACAAATAGGCGGATTGAGTGGCTATGGGGGGCCCCGGGCCCTTTAGTGTCTCCCTGAGGGGGGGGTCACACAGCTGCTGCTCCTAGCAACCAGAAGGCATTCTCCACCTCTGGTTGCTAAGGGCAACAGCTATGTGGACCCACCCTCAAGGAGAAGGGTCGTGTCTGGATGACAGGGTGGGTTCAGTGGTTATGCGGGGCCCCGGGCCCTTCAGTGTCTTCAGGCTTCTGATTGGATGATCACTAAAAGATCAGTTATGGGAATTCTTGTTTTGGGTGGGGGAGATGGACAGTGTCAATACCCCCCCCCCCTTTATCTGTAGATGGTACGCTCCACTGTAGCAGTTTGTTTTTGGTGATTGCCGGAGGTCTGGAATTATTGATGGATTTTAGGGGTCACATTGTGACTTTGGTGTGACTAAAGGGGAAGGTGAGGGGTTTGGGTGGTGGGCAGTTTGATGGTGAGGGGAAGGTGTTTGGAGTGATGCTGGGGGCAGGGACCTCCGCGGGTGAGCCGTTTAGAGGCACCACAGATGAGGCTCATGACGGGATATTGTGGGAGGACCGTGCAGGTTGGGGAGGCCACAGGTGACGTAGCGAGCAGAGGTGGTGAGATGTGTGGATTAGGGGCAAGCAGATGGCTGTCTTGGGCAAGATGTGTGGGTTGGGGTAACCAGAAGGACGTCTTGGGTTACGTAAGGAGCAGAGCGATGCTGTGGGCAACACCTGGGGGTTGGGGTAAGCAGAGGTATGCTTTGGGTGACATAGGGAGCCGAGTAGTGATGTGGGAGAGAACGGGCGGGTTGGGGCAAGCAGAGGTTTGCCTTGGAGTGGCTGATGTAAGGAGCAGAGGGATGCTGTGGGCAAAACCTGTGGGTTGGAGGGAGCAGAGGGTCGCCTTGGGTTGGCGTGTCTGCTGGTGGCGCAAGGAGCAGAGGGATGCTTTGTACAAGATCTGCAGGTTGTGGTGAGCAGGGGGATGCCTTGGGTTGGGACGGCCGTGGGTGATATAAGTAGAGTGATGCCTTGGCTGACGTAAGGAGCAGGGGGATGCTGTGGGCAAGACCTATGGGTTGGGGTGAGCAGAGGGACCACTTGGGTGATTTAGGGAGCAGAGGGATGCTATGGGCAAGACCTATTGGTTGGGGTGAGCAGAGGGACCACTTGGGTGATGTAGGGAACAGAGGGAAGCTGTGGGTAAGATGTAAAGGTCAGGGTGAGCAGGGGGGCACAGTGGGTTGCAATGGGTGGCATAAGGAGCAGAAGGGTGCTGTGGGTCAGGGGTGAGCAGAGTAATGCTGTAGGTGAGACTTGGGTCTAGGGCTTGTAGAGGGGCGCAGTGGGTAGGGTACAGCAGAAGGATGCCATGGGCAAGATGCTCAGGTTTGGTTGAGCAGAGGGATGCTGTGGATGAGATATACGGGAGTGGAGATACATGCAGATGTCCTAAGGCTTCATACAGTATTCTGCCGCAGAGACCTGTACTGATGTCGTATGCGAAGTACCAATCAATCTCACCACCCCCTGCCCCCTCCTGTTTGCCTTTGCTGTATCCTCCTGTCACTGTACACCACCTTTGTATCCCGCCCTGCCCCCGTTCTACAGTGACGCTGCACCCTCCATCTCTATGTCTCCTGTCCATCATTGCAGTCGCGTCCTCTTGTCTCTGACCCCCCCCCTGCAGTTCTTCTCAGACAGATGAACAATGGCAGCTGTGCAAAGCAGATGGCCAGGATCTGAGAACAATGACCATCCAGACACAGCTTACACCTGTCTCCTGCAGCGACCTGTACAAATCCTTCAGTGAAAGGGGACTTGTCGGCATGGAAACAGGAGGCGTGGCTGTTGCTGACTACATCTTGAAGATGCAGGTTTTGGGGCAGCCATGTTCCTCGGTGACTCAGCAAAGTAATTTGGATGTTGCTGCTGACCTGCCATTGAAAATTCCAACTGCCTGGCTGCTATGCTCGTGCACTGCCTTTAATTTGGGAAGTCAGGAGACCTTCACCTTCCTTTTGTGAAGTCCTTAGTCATTTTAATGTGAGGTGACCACAATAACGTCCAGGTTAGCTGTTCTCTCTGGACTGATCCTCTTGGTAGGGATTGGATGCTGACCACAGATCCAGAACTTGACCTTTAAGTCCATGGTGGTGGCATCTGGTATCTCTAGGCTTCCATCCCAGATACAAGTCAGTCTCGGTGCCATAGCCTTTTGTAGTTGTCCTTTCCCAGTACCCAAAACCTTCTTACCACCATTTCAGTCTCTTCCCATAGATTTCTGTGGGCCTGTCAACCGATACAGAAGGCTATGAATCTGTCGTACTCCAGAGTCTAGTACAGGATCAGATTGGCTGTTGGTGGAATGTGGAGAATGTTTCCATTCTAACTGTCCCTTTCTTGTGCTAAAAATAGTCTGCTTGGTCTGGTTATCTTCTGGGAGTTAGTGACTTGTTTCCAGTGTGATAATCCAATCGTGTCTTTCCCCAGATGCCAGAAGAAGTCCATCATGGCGAGGAGGATGTGGAGACCTTCGCATTCCAGGCTGAGATTGCTCAGCTTATGTCCTTAATTATCAACACCTTCTATTCCAACAAAGAAATTTTCCTGCGAGAGCTGATCTCCAATGCCTCTGATGTAAGTCTGCCTCTCTGTATTGGGTGGGGAATCTACCACCTTTGAGTGTTGGGTGGCCCCCGTGTCATTAATGACTATTGCCTTTTTTCAGGCCCTGGACAAGATCCGCTATGAGAGCCTTACAGACCCCTCCAAGCTGGACAGCGGAAAGGAGCTCAAAATCGACATCACCCCAAACCGTCTTGAGCGTACCCTGACCTTGGTGGATACAGGCATTGGAATGACAAAGGCCGACCTCATCAACAACCTGGGAACCATCGCTAAGTCCGGCACCAAGGCTTTTATGGAGGCCCTGCAGGTACCTGGAGTAACTTTGGCTGACTTATCATGATTGCCCCTGGGTGTGATCTCGATACTAACAACGTCTTGATCCTTCCTGTAGGCTGGAGCAGACATCTCCATGATTGGCCAGTTTGGTGTTGGTTTCTACTCTGCATACCTGGTGGCAGAGAAGGTTGTGGTGATCACTAAACACAATGACGATGAGCAGTACGCCTGGGAATCCTCTGCCGGTGGATCCTTCACTGTTAAGGTCGACCACGGTAAGTAGCTTTGCCATTGGCACACGCTGACATCCCAGTATATGGGTGAATTTTTAAAACCTGTAGGGGGTTGCTTATACCTCCAGTGGGTCTCTTGCTCATTGCCTTTAATACCCAAAGGAACTCTAAACATGACTCTTATGGCTTCGGGTCCTTTCACACTGGGGCGGTTTGCAGGCGCTATTGCGCTAATAGCGCCTGCAAACCGACCCGAAAGTGCCGCTGCTTTGATTGCAGTGTGAAAGCCGCGAGGGCTTTCACACTGGAGCGGTGCGTTAGCAGGATGGTAAAAAGTCCTGCTAGCAGCATCTTCGGAGCGGTGAAGGAGCTGAGTGTATACCGCTCCTGCCCATTGAAATCAATGGAACGGCGTGGCTTTACTGCCGGCAAAGCGCCTCTGCAGAGTTGCTTTACGGTGGTTTAAGCCTTTCTCGGCTGCTAGTGGGGGGGTAAAACCTCCCCGCTAGCGGCCAAATACCGACGGTGAAGTGCCGCTTGCAATAGCGGCGCTTTACTGCCCCAGTGTGAAAGGGCCCTTCTTGAGCCCAAAGCTTAAGGAGGTATGGAATAGACATGTGCAAATCGTAACTATCCGAATTAACAAACTTTAAACTTTTTCTAAAATCTGAAATTGACTATTAAATTATAGGTATTGCAATTTCCTTTCAAATTTGACTGTTTTAATGTAACAAATACAAATTTATCGGAACTTGCAAATTAGCTGAAATGAATGCTGAATTTAAATGAATGGAACTTAACGAATTAATAAAAAAACGTAATTTGTTACGTTCCATTCATTATTTCGGCTAATTTGTAACTTGGGATAAATTTGTATTCGTTACGTTGACTGACAGCCAAATTTGAAGAGAAATTCCAGTACCTATAATTAGTAGTTGCATTTTCGTTCTTTTGAATATCCATTAACGACTGACCCGGAAAAACGACAAACACATCTTTTCGGCAGTACACATGTCTAGTATTGGATAGGCTAAATTACCATAATCAGTCGGCTGTGGATTTCCTCCCTTCGATTTTTCCAGTAGGGGGGGCACTCCATCTGTCATGTAGATCCCTGTAACGGTCCATTTGTTTAAAGGGAGTGGTTACTACTTCAGCAACCCACCCCCTTTCTATCCCTCATCTACTAGATGTCACTGTGCCTACTGACCAGTAAACAAGTTTAGGACTGCATAGTGGAAATTACAGAAGTGATAGACATGGCTGGAATCTAGTGGCAGGATTTGGAGGGCTATCTCAAAAATAACCCCTCCCAATGCTTTGTGGAGGCTGTGGCCGTTGTGCAGCACAGCTCTTCTTACAGAAGACGGCCCTTATCTGCACTGTGTAGCTGCCTGCTATGCTGCATATCATAAAAAAAAAAAATCTAGAACTTTACATGTCAGGACTGCACCATAGCGGGCAGCTACACAGTGTGCAGATAATTATCCAACACTGTCCATTCAGGACAGAATGACAATGTGACGCTCTCTGGTCCAGGCTGTTCATAGGATAGTGGTGGGGTATTAAATGGTGTTCAACTTCTGGCTATTAAACTCCTAACTATTTTTGCAATAGCATGTTAGCCTTTGTCATCCCAACACATTCTTTCTTCATGTACCTTGCCCTATTAAAAATAACAGCTGGGAATTGGGAGCTTGTCAACAACCTGCCTCTTTTCCATCCCAGGTGAACCCATGGGCCGCGGCACCAAAGTCATCCTGCACATGAAGGAGGACCAGTTGGAGTACCTGGAGGAGAAGAGAGTAAAGGAGGTGGTGAAGAAACACTCTCAATTCATCGGCTATCCCATCACACTCTATGTAAGTGTCCCCTTCTGAAATGGGGCCCGTGTCTGCTCGGACTGTATAGGAATACACACAATGTAAAATGATGGCTTTTATGAAAAAATGTAACAGGCCACCGTGTTCATAGTATAGAACGTTTCCCAATCTTTAACATGGATTAACCCTTGAAATAACTGTTCAGTCTTGAATACCTGCTAATGACTAGAGATACAGCTATAGACACATAGGGGTTGATTTTACTAAAGGCAAGCAGACTATACAGTTGCTCCAAAGCTTGGTAAACGATGGGGAGCTCTGCTGACTTTCATCATCCAATCATGTGCAAGAAAAGCATACTTTTTTTTTTTTTTTTCCCAGGTTTTCTTAGCAAAGTGAGGTTTTGCCTCACTTCCTAAGCTCTGGAACATCTACACTTGCAGAGTGCACAGTACATTTGTCTTTAGTAAATCACCCCCATGGTGTAATAGTCATTGGGAAGAATTCCCCCTTAGAACTAGCTAAAAAAAATCATCCTTTATCTGAAAGGCAGACATTAAACCCTAGCAACCTCTGAAGGAACTCTAGGATTCAACAGAACCCTGGTTGAGAGGCTGGTATAGAAGATGATTTAACTAACTTTCTTAGCCCCTTAAAAGTAACTTGACTAATTTGAAGATGTAGGCCTTCACTCTTTCTTGCCTTTGCTGTCCCCCTAAGAACATTTGAAGAAACCAAAGAAACAGCTCTGCTACTTTGGTATGATCATCAGAACTGTCAACAAAACACACGTGTATGGCAACATCCTGGCTGCAGTGGTGGGTGTTGGGACTGTCAGTTGCAAGTGATTTCAGCACGCTCTTGTGTCTGTAGGAAGGTTTATATGATGTAAACTTGGCATAGGACACAGTTTGCCCTAGTACAAGTTGTTGCAGGTTGAAAGCCTATGATGCCAAGTAGCTTTCTAAAGAGGTGCAGTTCTTCCAGTCTAAATTGGAACTCTAGCCAAACTGCAGCCTAGGGAGCATATACAGCCCTTCGCTTGCTTTTATCTGGCACTTGGAGTATTTTCATTCACTGAAGCCAACAATGGGACATAAAACCAAAGATGGGGGCCCAATTCCTCCCAATGACCATGATGGGGCATGGTTTGTCTTTCCACTGACAAAAGGACCTTTTCTTTTCCCTGGCTCTTTGTTTAGGAAGTTTGCAATGATTGGGAATCTGCCCAATGGCCTCAAAACACACTTCACAACTTTTAAGCACTTTAAGACTGGGTAACATGTACGTCATCCGGTCTAAGTGGTTTATACCAAGATGCCTGCAGCTAAAGGCAACTGTAAGGTCGTTGTTTTTTTTTTTTTTTTTTTTTTTTCACCCAGCAAAGGACTTTTGTAAAAGTAATCCCTAGTGGCTAATTGGCCCCCTTCCCACCACCCTGTGGGCTCTTCTGTCCCACTGGGGAGCCCAGGACTGAAGCTGGAGATTCCATCTGGCTTACCATAGAGGTGATCGGGGACTGGTTTTTCCCTGATCATTTCTGATCTAAGCAGCTGGAGATGACCAATATTTTGTCACTTCTGGTTCCCCCTGCATGTAAAAAGCATCTGATCAAACCGATCTTGGTTCGATCTCATGCTTTTAAGGGCAGAGAACACATCTAAGTTCTAAAACTCCAGATGTTTCAGTAAAGAGGACCTGTCACTGCTTATTGCCATCACAAGGGATGTTTACAGTCCTTGTGATTGCAATAAGTGATAAAAAAACTGAAGATAAAATCTAATAAAAAAACTTAAAGTGAAATTCCACATTTAAATATGGGAAGGGGCTGTAGAGGAGATTTAAAGTAATTCTATACTGATGGCTTCTGTTCTTCCTGGCAGCTGGAGAAGGAAAGGGACAAGGAGATAAGCGACGATGAGGCTGAGCCTGAGGAGGAGAAGGAAGAGGAGAAAAAAGATGAAGAAGCTGGTGAAGACAAACCCAAGATAGAGGATGTGGGCTCTGATGAGGAAGAGGAGGCAAAGGACAAAAAGAAAAAGACCAAGAAGATTAAAGAGAAATACATTGACCAGGAAGAACTGAACAAGACCAAACCAATCTGGACTCGCAATCCCGATGACATTAGCCAGGAAGAATATGGAGAATTCTACAAGAGTCTGACCAACGACTGGGAGGACCATCTGGCTGTTAAGGTAAGGGGGGTGTGTGACCTCTATGTGGCGGGTTTATCTGTGCACATCCACCCAGTACCCATGCTTCAAAGATGTGAGCACCTTAATACTCATCTTACACTTCAATTCTTTCTCCAGCACTTTTCTGTGGAGGGTCAGTTGGAATTCCGCGCTCTTCTCTTCATCCCTCGCCGTGCTCCCTTTGACCTGTTTGAGAACAAGAAGAAAAAGAACAACATCAAGCTGTACGTGCGCAGAGTGTTCATCATGGACAGTTGTGACGAGCTGATCCCAGAGTACCTGAGTAAGTGTTCAGTCTTTGCCTTGCCATAGTGGGTCCTCTGCTGTTCAAACAGAATACGCAGCTCCCTGGGAACTTGCCCCTCCACAATAGAACCCTTAAGGCTAGGCTCACATCCATGCAGGTTGCAGTTGTTTTTCTGGTGCGTTTTGAATTTTTTTGAACATGCAGTTTTTATGCATCTGCATTTTGAGCCATGTGCTTTTGCTTTGTTTTTTTTGGTTTTTTTTTCTTCTCTCCTGCAGGACTTGGCTTTTTGTGTGTAATACACTTCAATGGTCCTGCACCAAAAATGCAAGTGTTGCATTTTTTTTTTGCCAATAGGAAAGTATGACCGTTCTGTTCATGTAGTGCAACTTTACACTCTGGTACTCAAGTAGCATCAAAGTAGTACAGGATCATTTATGTCCAAAGTCACATGTTATGGTTAGTGGTAATTGGCACTCTAACCCACGACGTTGGACACACAAGGGTTCCTGCACTAATTTGATGCGACTTTAATGCTACTGGAGTGCCAGAAAGTGTAAAGTCACACTACATGAGCGGAACTCATACTTTCCTGTTGGCATAAAAAGGCAAAATTTGCTTTTTTTTTTTTTTTGTGCAGGTCATTGAAGTTTATTACATGCAAAGTGCTGCAGGGAAAAAATCACTTACCCTTTCCAAAAAACCTATGGCTCAGCAGTTGTGAACTAGATCTGTAGGAAACCATGTTAAATGGACTGTAGTGTGCTTCTGCAAAACATTAAAGGAAAGGTGCAAAGCAAGGGTAAAGTGTAAAAGCAACTGATCAGCGGATTGCTTTTGAGGGTGTATACTTTGTCTCAATATCCATCCTTTGCTACTTGACAGTCAACCTGGAACAAACCTGTGACTCCTTTATGCTCATGTTTGTTCCAGGTCACTCTGAAGATGCTGATGAAAGGCCTTCATTAGATTGCTCCAGGATTCTGATAATGGGTTCCCCAACATTTTTAGTAGATTTGTACTTGTAACTTGTATACTTGCCCCCTATTTTCACATCTAATGAGAACCCAGTAGCCTGTCTTGTAGGTGTTGCTCCTGTCATCTGTGGATGCTTTAATTTTGTCCTGGCGAGGACAACCTAACTTTAATTTTTTTTTTTTTGTCAGACTTTGTCCGTGGTGTGGTGGACTCCGAGGACCTTCCTCTGAACATCTCCCGAGAGATGCTGCAACAGAGTAAAATCCTGAAGGTCATTCGCAAGAACATTGTGAAGAAATGTCTGGAGCTCTTCTCTGAGCTGGCAGATGACAAGGAGAACTACAAGAAGTTCTATGAGGCTTTCTCCAAGAACCTGAAGGTGAGCTTAAGGGGGGTTTGTGCTTTAAAAGGCGTAAATGGATTTCTATAACACTGGTGTGCCAACTCAGAGGGGGCACCTTACCTCTACTTTATAAATTGAAACCACTACTCATCCGAAAATGGTCTTTGTTGTACAGGCTCCTGTACTGAAACTGCTTATACTGATTTCACTGCCCACCAGGGTAGGGTTTTTTTTTCTAAAACTGAAGCGTGCTAAATCTGGTGAAGCTCTGCAAAGAAACCAATCTGCTTCCACGTTTTATTAAAGCTTTTTTGAACAGGCTGAAATTAAAAGCTGCCTACCATGCACAGCTGCACCTGATATTGCACTCTAGTTTTAGTAAATCACTCCCAATATGCATTAGAAGCTGCAGTAAGTTGGGTAGTCTGCCTCATTTCCTCGCTGAGCATACAGCATTGTATAGCCCCTAAATTCCCCCCCGAAGGTGTTTTTTTTTGAGTGCATACCTCTCTAAGAGCCAGCCCACTGCTTGGATTGGCTAAGGGGTCTGGAGTACTGAGGCAGTATGCTGTGACATCGGTAAGCTATGTACAGCACCCTTAAAACCAGCCATGATCTGCCTACATTGCATAGACCCAGTGGCTGAGTCTTTGATAAGCTATGTGGTGAAACAGCCTGTTGCTGAAGGGGGGGGGGGTGGAGAGCAATAGGGGGGCAAAATAAGTAGCATAGACCTTTTTAACAGTTGCGCCCACACACACCTCCCTGTTTTAAAGAATTCTCTATTGCTGTTCTGGTAACAACTTTATTTTGGATTGTTCCTTTTTATTTCTAGTGACAATTCACACCTAGAAAAAGGGCAAATCTCCCCCACACGCAGCTGGCAAAAACCTAAAGGGGGGGGGGGGGTCAACACCTCTATGTAAAATGGGTTGTGTGGATATGGCTCTTGCAGTGCCCCCACATCTCCCTTGGCTCTTCAATAAGGGAAAAACCCTTCATAGGCTAAATCTGTACACTGACCTCATAGTGGCATGTAGGTTTATCTAATAGGACATTTTATTTGTCTCTGGGGAGGGCAGGATGTCTTCTGTTTGGTCTGATAAACGTTTTTATTTTTAGCTTGGAATCCATGAAGACTCTACAAACAGGAAGAAGCTGTCTGAACTCCTGAGGTATCACACCTCTCAGACCGGAGACGAGATGGCTTCACTTTCAGAATACGTCTCTCGCATGAAGGAGACTCAGAAGAGCATCTACTACATCACTGGTGAGTCTTCTACTGGATGGTGAATAGAGGAAAGATTAGGAGTGGTTTAGAATTTGGGTATAGACAAGGATAGGTAGGGTGAGAAGTAAAGAGGTTTTTTTTGGGGGGGTGGGGGGGGGGGGATATAAGATGGTGATAAGGCAGGATTAGGTGGAGGTTATAAGGATGGGGGGGTGATAAGAGCTTGAGGGGATATGAGCCTAGGAGGGTGATAAGATAAAGGAGGGGTGGTGTAGGATTTGGAAATGGCAGATGGGTCAGTAGGGGGTTGAGGGGATAGTCTAGGTGGGTGGTGATGGGGTAGAATTGGGGGGGTGTATATGAGCCTGGGGGATATGATGGGGAGTAGATGGTGGTGAAGGAAATATTTAGGGGCTATGAGGGTAAGGATGGGGTCAGTAAGAGGTTGAAAGGATAGGAGCCTAGAGGGGTTGGTGAAGGATTGGGATGTATGAGGATGGTAAGATTGCAGAGATGACCCTAGGATGGTGTGGTACAATTATGGAAGGATTGGGAGAGTAGGGGGCTAGTGATTGTGGGATATGAGCAGATGGGGTTGAGGGGGGGTCATTAGCCTGGGGGGGTTGGGAAAGGATTTGAGGGGAAGGATGGTAAAAGGGTGAGACAGTTGAAAACTGACTTGTGCATTGGATCCTGCAGGGGAGAGCAAGGAACAAGTGGCCAACTCCGCCTTTGTGGAGCGGGTGAGGAAACGTGGCTTCGAGGTGGTGTACATGACAGAACCAATCGATGAGTACTGTGTCCAGCAGCTAAAGGAGTTTGATGGAAAGACCCTGGTGTCTGTAACCAAGGAGGGCCTGGAGCTTCCTGAAGATGACGATGAGAAGAAAAAGATGGAGGAGAACAAGACCAAGTTTGAGGGTCTGTGCAAGCTGATGAAAGAAATCTTGGACAAAAAAGTAGAAAAGGTGAGCTGAAGATTGTTGATCTTTATGGGTGACTTCAGGTTTAGGTGGCACAGCTTGTAGTGTTTAGCTGCCTCTTTCTTTCCAATTAACACCAATTTTTAATCTTTTTCTCTCGAAGGTAACCGTTTCAAACCGCCTTGTGTCCTCTCCTTGCTGCATTGTCACCAGCACATACGGCTGGACAGCTAACATGGAGCGTATCATGAAGGCCCAGGCTCTTCGGGATAATTCCACAATGGGCTACATGATGGCCAAGAAACACCTGGAGATCAACCCTGAACACCCCATCGTTGAGACCCTGAGACAGAAAGCAGAGGCTGACAAAAATGACAAGGCTGTGAAGGATTTGGTGGTGCTGCTTTTTGAGACTGCACTTCTCTCATCCGGCTTCTCCCTGGATGATCCCCAGACACATTCCAACAGAATCTACAGAATGATCAAGCTAGGCTTGGGTAAGTAAACGTGACTATTTGACATGAGGTCCCTTGCTGGCTCTGTGTGGACCCCCCCCATAGCAAGCAGCTTGCTATGGGGGTACATGTCTCCATAGACCCAGCACAGCTTGGCCTTGCCCCTTGTTTGCTCACAGCATTTAATAGGAGCCAATTAACCTTCTTCCTGCAACTTTTACATGTTCCACAGTGCAATGCCAGGTGCTAAAGATTTAAATCTTGTCTTTGTGGCATCAACTGACCACATTGTGAGGATGCTGCCTGTCAAATCTGACTTGTAGTTGGACAGCTCCGGTCCCCACTAATGAATCGGAACCAGTTTGTGGGTTCTGACCATGTAGTCAGCCAGGACCTAGAACACATGCAAGCTGAAGGCTTTAGAGAAATTGGTTTTAGTTTGTAGAGGCTGCTGTAATTGGTAGGAAACTTCTATTTAAAGCAGAGTTCTGCCCCTCTCCCCCAACCCCCCATTAAAAATAAGTTAGCAGTTACACATGCTGTAGCTGCTGACTTTTAATAAAACACTTGCCTGTCCTTGAATCCAGCGATGGATCCACAGCTGGTTCCCTACTGCGCATGCATGAAGAGCGCTGAATGGCAGGGGGGACTTTTTCAGTGATCTTGCTGCATGTTCTGAGATCTTAGAAGGGGTAACTGTTAAAAGGTACTCGCCCCCCCTAAAGGTGCCCCTGGTGGGGGGAGGAGGCAGATGAGCGGAGCTTCTGGGTGTAACTTCAGCTTTAAAGCAGTAGTAAACTGTCTCAAAAAATCATGCCCCCCCCATGCTTAAGTCCTAATGTAGTAATATGCACCGCATACTAGCACTGGCAGACTTAACTGCAGAGTCCTCCAGCACATTGCTGTCACAGCTCCCCGATACTTCCACCCCCCCCCCCCCTCCTTCTGGGTTTGTGAGCTCCGGATCTATGAATGGCCGGGGCTGCAATGATCCCATGTATAGGCTCAGGAGCCACAACACGGGTATGCCGTCACTTCAGACCACATGTGCCGGTGATGTCACCGGCTGCATCCTGTGTGAATACTTCTAAATAAAAGTTTAGATAAGCCTTATAAGCTTACATGTAGTTTACAAGTTGAGTGCAGTTTAATGCTATAATTGACACAAATTTACTATTAAAGTTAACCATTGGTGAAATTCATTTTCAGCATATTTGGAAAGTACAGAATTGTGTATCTATGTATCTAATGTATATCTAATCTTGTGCAAAGTGTTTGGAGGGAAGCTTCAGAATGACAAAGATGTTTTTATTACAAATGATGTGAGCAGACTGCAGTTCCCCTCTAAAATTAATTTTGGTGTTGCCAATTGCCTCTGGGCATGTAAGATCGGGGGGCGGGTTTATTAGATTTTAAAACATTTTGATGTGATTGGACCTCACATTTCAAGTCATGTGGGCTTTTTTGGCCAGGGAACTTGTGTAGATAAATGGTGGGTAATTTTTGATTTCCATGTCTTTGACTCTGCATAATCACTGCTGTCCTCTTCCAGGCATCGACGAAGATGAACCCACAATTGAGGAAACTACTGCAGCTGCCCCAGAGGAAATCCCCCCTCTGGAGGGTGAGGAAGATGCATCTCGCATGGAAGAAGTGGATTAATACGCTTGTCCCCCTCTTTACCCTCCCTCCAGCCCCCTCTATCTGTATGTTATTCCCAGGGAGCTTACTACTCGGACTCTGGACTGAAAATGATACCCATTACTGGGGGTGTAAAGGGACAGTGGCTGCTAAACCTTCTCTGCCCCCTGGTCAATTTGCACTGCAGTATGCCCCCTGTGGGTTGGGGGGGCTGTAATTTAACCCTGTGCTCCCCTCTGTACATCCCAATTTGTTGCCAGATGTGTGGCACCTCTGCCTGGCACGGCGTGCATTCCCACGTGACTGGATTCATAAGCTGCTGGAATGTTCCTTCCCCGGCCAGTATGTAAAGTCCTGGTATAAGGACTGTCCATTGTGTATATTTGTAGTGCTTTCCACCTCCATTGCTGGTGCCTGGTCCTTCGCTGCCCCCACAGTGCCCTCAGGAAGTCCCAGAATGCTCATGTTTTTGCAGTCACTTCAGATTGTGTTCACCAAACTTTAATTTTGTTTTTTCATTTGTTCGTAAACATGAAATACATTATGCAAAATAAAATCCTTTTTACAGTGTCCTCTGCTTTGTCTGTAAAATTGCTTAACCACTTCAGCCCCAGAAGTATTAGGGACCTTAAAGTGGTGGTCCGGCCGAAATTACACTTTTTAAATAAAAATACCCCTATAATACACAAGCTTAATATATTCTAAAGTTAGTCTGTAAACTAAGTTCTATTTTTGTTAGTTTATAACAGTTTGTTTTATAAATTTACAGCAGGCCGTGGCCATCTTAAGTGTGGGCATCTGAAGCCAGACTGTATTTCTTCCTGGATCTCATCCTTGCCGATCTCGCACATGCTCAGTGCAGCACAAGCAGTGTAATAGGTTTCAGGTCAGGTTTCCATAGCAACAGCAGTGTCAGAGGAGGTTGCCACCCCTTCCCAGAAGCCATTGCAAACAGAAATGATGCGATGGGCCACGGCCATGGAGGAGGAAGCGAAAAATGAATACAGCAGATATACAGTAGGTGCTGAGAAAGAATTTAAAAATATCCAATTCGTTTATAGTGCACAATTTAGTGAGGGATGCTGAAGAGTTGTAAAAGTGGGTGGAACTCCACTTTAATGACCAGGTGCGATACGGCACTGCATTATGTTAACTGACATTTGCGTGGTCATGCAATGCTGTACCCAAATAAAATTCCCTACAAATCTTTCTTTTGGTACTTGATCACCTCTGCTGTTTTTTGCACTGTAAACAAAGTGACCATTTTGAGAAACTATTTACTTTCTGCTATAATGCATTGACAAAAAGTAAACCTTTCTTCCTCAATTTTGGCCAATATATTCTACATATTTTTGGTAATCTACCATATATACTAGAGTAAGCCGAGTTTGTTTTTTGTTTTGTTTTTTGCTGAAAACCCCCCTCGGCTTATACTTGAGTGAGGGTGCAGCCTCACTGTGCCCCATCTGCAGCCGTACCTTTGATTACTAAAACAGTGGGTGTCTCCTGCAGTCTGTTCGGCGGGCATCCATTGTAACAAAGCCCCGCCTCCTCGTCCATGATGGAGGAACACTGATACAATGCTGGGAAACTATCAGTGTTCTGTCTGTCAGACGAGGAGGCGGGGCCTTGTTACACTGGGCGGCCACCACACACTGCATAACACAATGGGAGATGCAAACTGTTTTAATCAAAGGTACGGCTGCAGATGGGCACAATGAGGCTGCAGATGGCCATTGTTTACCAATAGCTGCTGCATTTTCCCACCCTAGGCTTGTACTCGAGTCAATACGTTTTCGTGTTTTTACAAAAAAAAAAAATTAGGTGCCTCGACTTATATTCTGGTTGGCATATATACGGTAAGTGTATATTGATTACACAACAGTGTCTACAAACTATGGGATAGACTTTACTTTTTTTATCGCAAGATTGCGGCATACAAATCTGACCCTAACACTTTTGGGGACCAGTGACACCAATACAGTGATCAGTTGTAAAATGCACTGATTACTGTGACTGGCATGGAAGGGGTTAACATCAGGGGCAGTTGAAGGATTAAATGTGTTTCCTCTGTGCTTTCTTACTGTGTGGGGTAAGTATTGACAGGAAGAACAGATCACTGTTCCTGATTACTAGGAACAGAAGATCTCCCATGTTCTCCCCTATCAGAATGGGCATCTGCCTTGTTTACATAGGCAGATCCCTGTTCTGCCTCTGAAGCGTTCGTGGGTGGCTGGTGGACATTGGGTCTGCCGGGCAACGTGCATCGGCTCCTCTGTGTAGCGTGTTCTCCCACACTATCCCCCAGGTCATGAGATTTGTAATCAATTCAGTATTACTACAGGTACTGTTCTGCCACCAACAGCCCCATACATTGCCTGCCTGGTGGAAGGAAGTGGGACTTTCAGCCAGCACTAGATCAGTGGTTTCAGTGGCCAGACTGGCTGGTACTGACCCTTCTATCTTAAAGTGATACTAAACGGTGTAACCCCTTGGAGCTGGCACCTCCTGCCCTTATTAAAGAGTTTAGGCTGCCATGGGGTGAGGTTTATGATCACGGCGGTCAGATGAGCGGAAAGGTCCGTATGGCAATAAATAAATAACGCTTCTAAATTGTCATATTTGGATTTTTTTTTTTTTTTTTTTTTTTTTTTTTTAAATGCAATGTGGGTGGATTACAGCCAGTCACTGTCATCCCTCCAGCCTGTGCCTTAGAATAAGAGGGAGGCGATTCCTCCATTAATGTGTGTAGTTGGTGGGAATGGGCTGTCATTTACCACTGTATACGCCCACATGTGTTACTCTATAGCAGGGATATGCAATTAGCGGACTTCCAGCTGTTGCAGAACTAAAAGTCCCATGAGACATGGCAGGATTCTGACAGCCACAAGCATGACGCCGAGAGGCATGATGGGACTTGTAGTTTTGCAACAGCTGGAGGTCCCCCTAATTGCATATCCCTGATATGTAGGAACATTGGCTGCTCAGCTGTGATAGGGAGGAAAGGCTCAGCATAGAAACTTGCTGAAAACTGAGCATGTGCAGAGCTGCCACCACAGCTGCTGAATTGGGTGACATGGGCAGCAACCAGGATTTTTTTTTTTTCAAAAAATGAATTTCATAGTGACGGAGTATGGACAGCATGTAATAACAGTATTGATAGGTTTTATGATGTGGGTTTAGTGGCACTTTTTAGAAATGGCACCCATGTTTCTCTGCCAAATATCCCTGTAACAACCTTCCAGCTGAAACTTGCACCCAGTGTCATCTTTCCGATGCCTTTGGCCCAGCATAAGATGGCAAATCCATACAGGTAGAGCAATGTCTTCAGATCTCTGATGCCTGGAGCCATTACTGTAGTTGAGTACGGCTGGAATCCTTAACCAATTCAGCTCCAAATAGAACCGTTTGTAGAGCCGGCTCTCAGCTTCAAAGTGGTGCGGCAGCTCTATAGCCATCGATCACTTTCACAGCTGCGTTTTTAATAAAGTTAGGCAAATATCGTGTGAAACAAATTTGCAACAATCACCACTTTTTTTCTCTTCTACAGGACCTCTGCTTTTAGAAAATATACGATGTTCCGGGGGTTTCAGTTTATTGCAAAAAATGTAAGATATTTTTTTTTACATGCGGAAAATTAAACAAAAATTGCTCTGGAGCCGAACTGATTAAAGACCTGTGCTTTGAATATCAGCAGTGCGGCTGAGTAGTTGGTACTTTGGTGGGCAGCATCGGCAATCTAGTTGCCCTGAAAGGGCTGGTTGTATCTGTAAAGCCTCATGCACACGATCGCACTTTGTACCAACTTTCCCGTGGATTTTTGCATAAAGGGTGTTGGCCGTAAATTAAGCATACACACTGCAGGGCTTTTTTTTTTTTTTGCAACAAACACGAACGCAGTGACTTTCAACATACTGACGACACTTCAAAAAGAGGACGTTCAATTCTCCGGCGCCACCTTCTGGTCAACTTCTGTATTGTTGTCTGATCTTTTGCATTGGTTCTGAGCATGCGTGTTTGTACAAAAGTCCGATTGGTTTTGTGTACACAAGATCAGACTTTTGTTGCCGGAAAGTTTGTATGTTCGCACGGCCAACCAAAGTCCGATGAAAACCGAAAACGTTTGTCCCGTGGAGCGTACACACGGTCGGATGTTGCCTTAAAACAGCTAATTTGCATGTTTGTTGTCAAAAAGTCCGATCGTGCGTACGGGCCTTTAGACTAGATGTCCAGAGCGTTCCCACCCTCCCTTACTTCAGTGTTACACCCCCCCCCCCCCCCCTCCCTTACCTTGTGCTGATGGGAGGCAGAAAGTGCAGGGTCTGGAGAAGGACCAGAAGAGGGCTGGAGTCTGCTGAATGCTGAGACCAGGGGAGATGGAGACGAGGCGGTGCTGCGGCTGCACACAGAGGTGTAGGATCTGACCGGAGAGTTCTGCCCTCCTCTCTATTGCAGAGATGAGGGGTTTACCGAAGCTGCAGGAGAGGTGTGAGGACCATGTGAAAGACCCCCGGCGGGCCAGATTCAGCCCATTGGACTTGTGTTTGACATGTGATGTAAAGGATGCTATTCCTGTATTGTGTTGCATGGCTTTGACACCTGTGCGTGGCCATGGGAAAGCGGAACGTGTGGTTTTGTAACATGCAAAAAAATGAAGCCTCGATATTCAGATCAGGAGCTCAGCTCACCTGTTCACATTTCATCCAGGTACTGCTTGCAGCTGATGTAGGAACCACTTGGCTCATCTGAAGATAGAAGACAAAGGTAGCGGCACTCCCAGTGTACAAAAAAAAAACAAAACAGGCTTTAGGCTATGTTTCCACTATTGCGTCCCCGAAGTCGCGCGATTTACACTGCGACTTTGCTATGCGATTTGTGTTGCGATGTCATACGACCGGTGAGAACAAGTCGCACCGAAGTAGGAACAAAGTAGTGGAAGAACCTTTTTTTGAGTCGCATCAACTAGAACGGGGGCCATTGAAATACATGGGTTTTGACGTGTGTCAAGTCACACAACAACTCGCAGTAGTGGAAACGGAGCCTTATTGATTTCATCCATACAAGTAAAAATACAAAAAAAAAACTGGACAGGACAAGCCAGTACTGGATTTTTTTTTTTTTTTTTTGTGTCTTTTACCTCTATGGATTAACCGCTTGCTTACCGGGGCACTTTCACCCTCTTCCTGCCCAGGCCAATTTTCAGCTTTCAGCGCTGTTGCACTTTGAATGACAATTGCGCGGTCATGCAAAACTGTAACCATATGAAATTTTTATCTTTTTTTTTTCACACAAATAGAGCTTTCTTTTGGTGGTATTTAATCACAACTGGGGTTTTTATTTTTTTGCTAAAACAAAACAAAAAAAGACAAAAAAATTTAGAAAGAAAACTTTCGTAGTTTGTTATAAAATTTTGAAAAGAGGTAATTTTTCTCCTTCATTGATGTGCGCTGATAAGGCTGCAATGATGGGCACTGAGAGGTGGCACTGGTGGGCATTGATAGGCTGCACCGATATGCACAGGTAGGTGGCACTGATGGGCATTGATAGGCTGCACTGATATGCACAGGTAGGTGGCACTGATGGGCATTGATAGGCTGCACTGATATGCACAGGTAGGTGGCACTGATGGGCATTGATAGGCTGCACTGATATGCACAGGTAGGTGGCACTGGTGGGCATCGATAGGCTGCACTGATATGCACAGGTAGGTGGCACTGATGGGCACTGGTGGGCATTGATAGGCTGCACTGATATGCACAGGTAGGTGGCACTGGTGGGCATAGCAGCAGTGGCTCTCCCTGTTCGGGACCGATGTCCCTCTGACAGAAGCCTCTGACAAAAGAAAAAGCAGATCACAATCTTCTGTTTACATCACATGATCAGCTGTCATTGGCTGACAGCTGAGATCGGTCCCTTGCTCTGATCTGTGATCAGCCGAGTCTCATTGATTGGATGATCACAGAGCGGCACCATCTCAGGAGGACGTAAATGGATGCCCTCCTGGCAATTAACCACTTCAGCCCAGGACGTTCCCCCCCCTTAAAGACCAGGCAATTTTTTGCGATATGGCACTGCGTCGCTTTAACAATTGCGCGGTCATGCGGCGTTGCACCCAAACAAAATTGACGTCCTTTTTTCCCCACAAATAGAGCTTTCTTTTGGTGGTATTTGATCACCTCTGCGGTTTTTATTTTTTACGCTCTAAACAAAAAAACAACAAAAAAAAAAAGACAACTTTGAAAAAAAATTAAGTAAATAATAAGTAAAATATTTTTTACTTTTTGCTATAATAAATATACCCAAAAAAATTTCTTCATCAATTTAGGCCAATATGTAATTCTTCTACATGTTTCTGGTAAAAAAAAAAATAATCGCATAAGTGTATATTGATTGGTTTCAGTGAGAGACTGCACAACTGATCAATAGAAAAGCCTCAATGGTTCCTAAATGTGATCTCTAACTCAGGGGTCTCCAAACTGAGGCCTGGGGGGCCAGATGCAGCCCTTTGCTTGCCTTTTTTCGGCCCTTGGGGCACTTTTCCTTCCACTGATACAACACACTATTCTTCCCACTGACACCAACAAAGGGACAATATTACTGCTACTGCCATCAACAATGGGGCACTATTTCTCCCATTAAAGGCAATGATGGGGCACTATTAATCCCACTGACACCAATGATGGGCACTATTAATCCCACTGACACCAACAATGGGGCACTAATAATATCAACGATGGGGCACTAATAATCCCACCAACATCAACGATGGGGCACTATTTCTCCCACTGACACCAAAAATGGGGCACTATTCCTCCCATTGACGCCATTGATGTAAACAGACAGATCCCCGTTCTGTCAGGGGAGGAGAGAGAGATCGTCTGTTCCTAGTGATTAGGAACAGCGATCTCTCTCCACTCCCAGTCAGTCCCCCCCCCCCCCCCCCACAGTTAGAAACACCTCCCTGGGAACACATTTAACCCCTTTAAGTGACACTAAAGCTTTGTTTTTTAAATAACAAACATGTTATACTTACCTCCACTGTGCAGCTCATTTTGCACAGAGTGGCCCCCAACATCCTCTTCTGGGGTCCCTCGGCGGCTCCTCCCCGCATTAGATAACCCCCTGTGAGAAGCGCTCCCCCGGGAGGTTACCCTGCGGATGCGCTCCCGAGTCATTCATTCGCCTTCCAATCTATCCAATCAGGACCCGAGACACCAGCTTTCGCTGGTGTGCTCGTCCCCGAGACGTGATAGAGGGGGTACAGGTAGGTAAAATGGGGGCTCGGGGGGGGGGGCTGCAGCATTACAGGAGGTGCACTGAGATGAAAAACCTTGAAGGTTTACAACCCCTTTAATGGCCCCCTAGTGTTAACCCCTTCCCTGCCAGCGTCATTTATACAGTAATCAGTGCATTTTGATAGAATGCATTGCTGTATAAATGTCACTGGTCCCAAAAAAAAAAGTGTCCGCTCTGTCCGTCGCAGGCCCGCTAAAAATCGCTGATCGCCGCCATTACTAGTAAAAAACAAAAATTATAATAAAAATGCCATAAATCTATCCCCTATTTTTTAGACACTATAACTTTTGCGCAAACCAATCAATATACGCTTCTTGTGATTTTTTTTTTTACCAAAAATATGTAGAAGAATACATATCGGCCTTAACTGATGAAAAAATTTTTTTGTTTTTTTATTTTTTGCGGGGATATTTATTATAGCAATAAGTGCAAAATAGTTCAAAATTGTCGCTCTTTTTTTGTTTATAGAGCAAAAAATAAAAACCGCAGAGGTGATCAAATACCACCAAAAGAAAGCTCTATTTGTGGGGAAAAAAAGGACGTCAATTTTGTTTGGGTACAACGTCGCACGACCGCGCAGTTGTCAGTTAAAGTGACGCGGTGCCATATCACAAAAAATGACCTGGTCGTTAAGGGGGCAAATCCTTCCCGGGACTCTTCCGGGGGTTAAGAGGTTAATAAAGAGGTGGAAGTTTGCCCCCTGGTGGTCAGGCGTTTTATGACAGAGGATCATCACTTGTGCAGTGGAGTTTGCCATTATCCATCCAACATGCGCTGTCTGATGTTCCCTTGTGCAGCTTAGGAACTGGTGAGTGTGCAGTGGTGGTTGATGACACATGTGACACACTTTGCCACGCTGGTGGAAGACCAGCAGCAGACACACTTGCAAGAAAATTGAACTTAATGGTTGAAGACACAGCCAGGCCTTCTCGTCCAACATCAGTGCCTGACCTCACAAATGCTCTTCTGGAAGAATGGTCAAACATTCCCATAGACACACTCCTAAACCTGAAGCTGTTATAGCTGCAAAGGGCGGAGCCAAATCAATACGGACTAAGACTGGGAGGCCATTAAAGTTCATGTGCGTGTAAAGGCAGGTGTCCCAATACTTTTGACAATAGAGTGTATATGGGAATGTGTTAGGTGTCAGCAGCTCTCACTAGATATAATATCTATAGTTTCTCGCAAGACTTTGTACCTCATTTTCTATCCTGGACCATCCACGGATCAGGCACAACAAGGCCACAAGCAGCAAGCCAAGAAGCCTGCTGACTCGGAGCTCTCAGGTGGGAGATTCCCCCCAGACCCAGACAGAGCCCCCCACCTGTGACTGTCACTGCTCCCTTCAAGAGCCCAAAGCCCCAAGTTTTACATGGGAGTGACAGCAATTTCAAAATCTCCCGAAAAAAAAATTGAACTTCATGGTCACGTTTTAATTATTTTTCAATAGATTTTATAAGACAAAATTTCTAATGGATAAACATTTTTTCAATTTGATCTATAAATGTATGCAAACAAAAAACAAATTAAAATTTATGACAAAAACAATCATACTTTCTATAATAAGATTGTTATAGGCTGGAGAACACCACAGAAGAAGCTGCTAAGCCTTTTTTCATATTCCTGGAGACTCCCAGAGCTCCCCAATCACCAGAGACCCCCTGGGGCACCCTCCATCACTAAAGCCCCCACTTCCCAAAGGACCCATCCTTGGCTGGGGACCTCCCCTCCATCCTGGAGATTCCCAAAGGGCCTCTGTGTCACTGGAGACCCCCAGAGGACCTCCCTCATCCCTGGAGATCCCCTGAAGACCTACCTGAGCTCCTGAGGACCTTCCTCATTCCCGGAGATGCCCTAAGAACCTCCCTCATCCCTGGAGATCCCCTGAGGACCTCCCTCATCCCTGGAGATCCCCTGAGGACCCCCCTCATCCCTGGAGATCCCCTGAGGACCCCCCTCATCCCTGGAGATCCCCTGAAGACCTCCCTAAGCCCATGAGGACCTCCCTCATCCCTGGAGATCCCCTGAGGACCTTCCTCATTCCTGGAGATCCCCTGAGGACCTCCCTCATCGCTGGAGATCGCCTGAGGGCCACCCTCATCCCTGGAGATCCTCTGAGGACCTCCATCATTGCTGGAGATCGCCTGAGGACCACCCTCATCCCTGGAGATCCTCTGAGGACCTCCATCATCCCTGGAGATCCCCTGAAAACCTCCCTCAGCCCTGGAGATCCCCTGAGGACCTCCCTCATCCTTGGAGATCCCCTGAGGACCTCCCTCATTGCTGGAGCTCCCCTGAGGACCTCCCTCATCCCTGGAGATCCCCTGAGGACCTCCCTTATTCCTGGAGATCCCCCGAGGACCACCCTCATCCCTGAAGATCTCCTGAGGCCCTTTAGCCTGTCACCTCAGGAGGGGAGGGGGATGCAGAGGATCACCTGGGGGGGGGATGTTGCAGTCTGTAACCTGGGGGGGGGGGGGGGTTGCAGGCAGCCTGTCATCCCAGGGGGGCTGGGTGTTTACAGCTTGTGTCTCACCAGTGCTATCAAAATTCTGGCCCTGGCCTGGCTCTCCTCCCTCCCCTTCTCCTTTTTCATGACCACAGAGAGGGAGGAGAGTAGCTGTGCTAGGAGAAGGGCCCTCTGCCTCTGGTGGGCTTGCTCTGCCCACCTCCAACCCCCACCGCACGGCCCTGCTCCCAGCAGGCCACAGACCGACACCGGTCCGTGGCCCGGGGGTTGGGGACCCTTGCTCTAGTCCATCAACAAAGCCCAACAGTGCTGTATTAATTGGGAGAAGGAGGCCATCTCCAGTCTTCCATAATTTGGAGGAGGTGATGAACTCCAAGAAGGAGCACAGCTATTAAAAATGTGGACAAATGGTGATCACTGCCTGTAGCCCCTTTTCACCCTGATGCTCCGGGAACCTCCCTACCATCTCCTGAGTGATCCTCTGGCTATAGGGATCAGGACTGTAGGAAGACCTGCTCAGTACCAGCAATCAATTAGACATTTACTCCTAGCAGGTATATCCTCTGACCCCAGTGGTGTCTCCCCTAATTAGTGGAAAGTCATGGAAATCCCAGCCAAGATCATCCAGGTGCTTCTCCTTCCACCTCCTGTGCACACTAGGACCCTTTTGGGACATGCTGATGCTGCTCTGGGGCAGGAAGATAAGTTGGAGGCCCGGAAGATCTGTCATTTAAAAGTGTAAGAATTGTAATGAAAATCATCACTTTGTTGTTAAAGTAACAAGCTTGCATTGCACTCAGGACCCAGCATGGCAGGAAGTGTATTTTTTGTATTTTCTCATTACTTTCCTCATATCTGTGATGTAAAGTGTTCTGAAAACACAAAAAGAGTCGCCACTGCTTAGTTGTAACCATTAGATGGCGCCCTCTGCCATTACCTCGCCATTCAGGAGAAGGTAAATCCACCAATTACTGCACAGGAAAGAAATCAGAAATACAAGAAGCTGGGGGTGTTCTGTACACACAGGGGTCCGCTGAGGGGATATTTGGTATAAAAGGGTCCTCTAACGTGGTATCCTGTATAAAGGGGTCCTCTAAGAGGTTATTTTGTATAAAGAGGTCCTCTAAGGGGGTGTTCTATATAAAGGGTCCTCTAAGGGGGCGTTCTATATAAAGGGTCCTCTAAGGGAGTGTTCTGTATAAAGGGTCCTCTAAGGGGGCGTTCTATATAAAGGGTCCTCTAAGGGGATATTCTGAATAAAGAGTCCTGTACACAGGGGTCCGCTAAAGGGATATTTGGTATAAAAGGTTCCTCTAAGGGGGTATCCTGTATAAAGGGGACCTGTAAGAGGGTATTTTGTATAAAGAGGTCCTCTAAGGGGGTGTTCTGTATAAAGGGTCCTCTTAAGGGGGTGTTCTGTATAAAGGGTCCTCTAAGGAAGTGTTCTGTATAAAGGGTCCTCTAAGGGGATATTCTGAATAAAGGGTTCTGTACACAGGGGTCCGCTAAAGGGATATTTGGTATAAAAGGGTCCTCTAATGGGGTATCCTGTATAAAGGGGTCCTCTAAGAGGATATTTTGTATAAAGATGTTCTCTAAGGGGGTATTTTGTATAAAGGGTCCTCTAAGGGGGTCTTCTGTATAAAGGGTCCTCTAAGAGACTGTTCTGTATAAAAGGGTCCTCTAAAGGGATATTCTGTATAAAGTGTCCTCTAAGGGGGTGTTCTGTATAAAGGGTCCTCTAAGGGAGTGTTCTGTATAAAGGTTCCTCTAAGGGGATATTCTGAATAAAGGGTCCTCTAAGGGGGTGTTCTGTAAAGGGTCCTCTAAGGGGATATTTTGAATAAAAGGGATCCTCTAAGGGGGTAATCTGTATAAAGGGGTCCTCTAAGGGGATATTCTGTATAAAAGGGGCCTCTAAGGGGATATTTCAAATAAAAGTGACCCTCTAAGGGGATATTCTGTAGAAAGGGTCCTCTAAGGGGATATTCTGAATAAAAGGGATACTCTAAGAGGGTATTCTGTATAAAGGGGTCCTCTAAGGGGGTATTCTGTATAAAAGAGGCCTCTAAGGGGATATTTTGTATATAGGGGTCCTCTAACGGGGTATCCTGTATAAAGGGGTCTTCTAAGGGGATATTTTGTTTAAAGATGTTCTCTAAGCGGATATTCTGTATAAAGTGGTCCTCTAACAGGGTATTCTATATAAAGGGGTCCTCTAAGAGGATATTCTGTATAAAGGGGTCCTCTAACAGTGTGTTCTATATAAAGGGGTCCTCTAAGGGTATATTCTGTATAAAGGAGTCCTCTAACAGTGTGTTCTATATAAAGGGGTCCTCTAAGGGGGTGTTAAGTATAAAAGGGTCCTCTAAGGGGGTGTTCGGTAAAAAAGGGTCCTTGAAGGGGATATTCTGAATATCTGAATAAAAGGGTCCTCTAAGGGGGTATTCTGAATAAAGTGTCCTCTTAAGGGGATATTTTGAATAAAAGGCATCCTCTAAGGGGGTATTCTGGATAAAGGGTCCTCTAGGGGGATATTCTGTATAAAGGGGTCCTCTAATGGATATTTTGTATAAAGAGGTTCTCTAAGGGGATATTTTGTATAAAGGGGTCCTCTAAGGGGGTGTTCTGTATAAAGGGTCCTCTAAGGGAGTGTTTTGTATTAAAGGGGCGTTCTGTCTAAAAGGTCCTCTAAGGGGATAATTCTGAATAAAGGGTTCTGTACACAGGGGTCCACTAAAGGGATATTTGGTATAAAAGGGCCCTCTAATGGGGTATCCTGTATAAAGGGGTCCTCTAAGAGGATATTTTGTATAAAGATGTTCTCTAAGGGGATATTCTGAATAAAGGCTCCTCTAAAGGGGTGTTCTGTATAAAGTGTCGGTGTAATATTCCTGGGGGGACGTCAGTGTCAGGATGGGGGGTGTCGGTGTAATATTCCTGGGGGGGCGTCAGTGTCAGGATGGGGGGTGTCGGTGTAATATTCCTGCTGGGGGGATGTCAGTGTCAGGATGGGGGTGTCAGTGTAATATTCCTGGGGGGATGTCAGTGTCAGGATGGGGGGTGTCGGTGTAATATTCCTGGGGGGATGTCAGTGTCAGGATGGGGGGTGTCGGTGTAATATTCCTGGGGGGATGTCAGTGTCAGGATGGGGGTGTCGGTGTAATATTCCTGGGGGGATGTCAGTGTCAGGATGGGGGGGTGTCGGTGTAATATTCCTGGGGGGATGTCAGTGTCAGGATGGGGGGTGTCAGTGTAATATTCCTGGGGGGATGTCAGTGTCAGGATGGGGGGTGTCAGTGTAATATTCCTGGGGGGACGTCAGTGTCAGGATGGGGGGGTGTCGGTGTAATATTCCTGGGGGGACGTCAGTGTCAGGATGGGGGGTGTCGGTGTAATATTCCTGGGGGGATGTCAGGATGGGGGGTGTCGGTGTAATATTCCTGGGGGGATGTCAGTGTCAGGATGGGGGGGGGGTCGGTGTAATATTCCTGGGGGGATGTCAGGATGGGGGGTGTCGGTGTAATATTCCTAGGGGGATGTCAGTGTCAGGATGGGGGGTGTCGGTGTAATATTCCTGGGGGGATGTCAGTGTCAGGATGGGGGGTGTCGGTGTAATATTCCTAGGGGGATGTCAGTGTCAGGATGGGGGGTGTCGGTGTAATATTCCTGGGGGGATGTCAGTGTCAGGATGGGGGGTGTCGGTGTAATATTCCTGGGGGGATGTCAGTGTCAGGATGGGGGGGTGTCGGTGTAATATTCCTGGGGGGATGTCAGTGTCAGGATGGGGGGTGTCGGTGTAATATTCCTGCTGGGGGGATGTCAGTGTCAGGATGGGGGTGTCAGTGTAATATTCCTGGGGGGATGTCAGTGTCAGGATGGGGGGTGTCGGTGTAATATTCCTGGGGGGATGTCAGTGTCAGGATGGGGGGTGCCGGTGTAATATTCCTGGGGGGATGTCAGTGTCAGGATGGGGGGTGTCGGTGTAATATTCCTGGGGGGATGTCAGTGTCAGGATGGGGGGGTGTCAGTGTAATATTCCTGGGGGGATGTCAGTGTCAGGATGGGGGGGTGTCAGTGTAATATTCCTGGGGGGATGTCAGTGTGAGGATGGGGGGTGTCGGTGTAATATTCCTGGGGGGATGTCAGGATGGGGGGTGTCGGTGTAATATTCCTGGGGGGATGTCAGTGTCAAGATCGGGGGTGTCGGTGTAATATTCCTGGGGGGATGTCAGTGTCAAGATGGGGGGTGTCGGTGTAATATTCCTGGGGGGATGTCAGTGTCAGGATGGGGGGGTGTCGGTGTAATATTCCTGGGGGGACGTCAGTGTCAGGATGGGGGGTGTCGGTGTAATATTCCTGCTGGGGGGATGTCAGTGTCAGGATGGGGGTGTCAGTGTAATATTCCTGGGGGGATGTCAGTGTCAGGATGGGGGGTGTCTGTGTAATATTCCTGGGGGGATGTCAGTGTCAGGATGGGGGGTGTCGGTGTAATATTCCTGGGGGGATGTCAGTGTCAGGATGGGGGGGTGTCGGTGTAATATTCCTGGGGAGATGTCAGTGTCAGGATGGGGGGGTGTCGGTGTAATATTCCTGGGGGGATGTCAGTGTCAGGATGGGGGGGTGTCAGTGTAATATTCCTGGGGGGATGTCAGTGTCAGGATGGGGGGGTGTCAGTGTAATATTCCTGGGGGGATGTCAGTGTGAGGATGGGGGGTGTCGGTGTAATATTCCTGGGGGGATGTCAGTGTCAGGATGGGGGGGTGTCGGTGTAATATTCCTGGGGGGACGTCAGTGTCAGGATGGGGGGTGTCGGTGTAATATTCCTGCTGGGGGGATGTCAGTGTCAGGATGGGGGTGTCAGTGTAATATTCCTGGGGGGATGTCAGTGTCAGGATGGGGGGTGTCGGTGTAATATTCCTGGGGGGATGTCAGTGTCAGGATGGGGGGTGTCGGTGTAATATTCCTGGGGGGACGTCAGTGTCAGGATGGGGGTGTCGGTGTAATATTCCTGCTGGGGGGATGTCAGTGTCAGGATGGGGGTGTCAGTGTAATATTCCTGGGGGGATGTCAGTGTTATATTCCTGGGGGGATGTCAGTGTCAGGATGGGGGTGTCGGTGTAATATTCCTGCTGGGGGGATGTCAGTGTCAGGATGGGGGGTGTCGGTGTAATATTCCTGGGGGGATGTCAGTGTCAGGATGGGGGGTGTCAATGTAATATTCCTGGGGGGATGTCAGTGTCAGGATGGGGGGTGTCGGTGTAATATTCCTGGGGGGATGTCAGTGTCAAGATGGGGGGTGTCGGTGTAATATTCCTGGGGGGATGTCAGGATGGGGGGTGTCGGTGTAATATTCCTGGGGGGATGTCAGTGTCAAGATGGGGGGTGTCGGTGTAATATTCCTGCTGGGGGGATGTCAGTGTCAGGATGGGGGGTGTCAGTGTAATATTCCTGTGGGGATGTCAGTGTCAGGATGGGGGGTGTCGGTGTAATATTCCTGCTGGGGGGATGTCAGTGTCAGGATGGGGGGGTCGGTGTAATATTCCTGGGGGGATGTCAGTGTCAGGATGGGGGGGTCGGTGTAATATTCCTGGGGGGATGTCAGTGTCAGGATGGGGGGTGTCAGTGTAATATTCCTGGGGGGATGTCAGTGTCAGGATGGGGGGTGTCGGTGTAATATTCCTGGGGGGACGTCAGTGTCAGGATGGGGGGATGTCGGTGTAATATTCCTGGGGGGATGTCAGTGTCAGGATGGGGGGTGTCGGTGTAATATTCCTGGGGGGATGTCAGTGTCAGGATGGGGGGTGTCGGTGTAATATTCCTGGGGGGATGTCAGTGTCAGGATGGGGGGTGTCGGTGTAATATTCCTGGGGGGATGTCAGTGTCAGGATGGGGGGGTGTCAGTGTCTACACTTTCCCACACTAATCAATAAAAATGTTTTGGCCGGACATACACTTTGAATGAAATGAGTGTAATTACTTCAGCTCCGGAAGGATTTACCCCTCTTTATGACCAGGCCATTTTTAGCTAGCTATTCAGCGCTGTGATACTTTGGTAATTGCGCGGTCATACAACACTGTACCCAAATGTCATTTTCTTTCACACAAATAGATATTTCATTTGGTGGTATTTGATCACCACTGGCTGCTGGTTCACCATCACTACTATACACTGTCACTGTACTAATGACACTGGCTGCGAAGGGGGTAACATCTGGGGGTTATCAAGGGATTAAATGTGTGCCTAACAATATGTAATGTGTGGATTATGTGCTTCTTTTATTAACAGATCTCTCTGTTTCTTTATCGTACATCACGGGACACAGAGTACCATAATAATGACTATGTGGGTTATACGCTTACCTTTAGGTGATTGGACACTGGCAACCAATAGTAAGACGGTTCCTCCCATATAACCCCTCCTATACCGGAAGTACCTCCGTTTTTTCACCAGTGTCTTGAAGGTGATGGTCATGGCTGTTGAAGCTCTTCAAATTTCTTCAAAAAAAAAAAAGAAAGTCCCACTGAGGATGTTATAATCGGATCCATTCGGATGGCATAACAAAGCTAAAATGGATGGCACCTGAACCTCGGCTCAAGAACGAGTTATTGCTTGTAATGTGTCCTATATAGGCGCTGGACCCTTGTTAAGTTGGTATTACTGGTCAATCTTGCCCAAGGTAAACCAAAAAAGGGTGCTTTACGGGTCCAGGGGTGTGGACCCCAATATATGGGGGACCCGGTCCCTGAAGGTCCTTAGAGGCGCTACCCGCCGTGGTGGGGGAAGATTGGGCCTGGTAAGACAGGACCTGCTGCTTGGGATGATGAGTACTCCCTTTGGGATTTTTTTATATATACATGTATATATTTCCCTTTAAAAAACTGTTGGTAAACCTTAAGCCTGTGTCTGGGATTACAGATGGCCAGTTTTGGCGCGCATTTTAAAAAACTGGGGCGCGCATGCGCCGCGAGCCGCCGGCGTGTGTGTGTGCGTCGTCGGTGTGCGCGTGCGCCGCTACTGTGCGTGTCGCGGATGCGCCGTGTGCGTCAGGACGCCGCATGCGGTGGGCGTGCGGTCGATCGCTGATACGCGCGCTCACTCTCGAACTAAAGCTTTATAGGGATGGAGCTCCTGGCGTGCGCATGGACAACACAGAGCGGTATTTGGGCACCTGAGTCTGCTGGTCTTGGACACAGTGGTGACAGGTTAAAGGCTGGTTATAGTTTGTGGGGAGTACTCCTTTTCTTCCTCGTGTGTAAGCAATGTCTTCCAGAAAACGAGGTATAGGGAACAAGGCAAGCATAGGGGTAAGAGTCCCTCCTCTAAAAACAGGAGACCAACCCCATGCTGATACGACCTCAGTTTCTCCCTAAAGACCTGCGGCATCTGGCCTGGCTGAGCCATTGCATTTGTCAGGCATAGTGGCCACTACCAATATACCTGCCTTGGCTTATGTTACAAAGGATGATTTGGCATTTGCCTTAGCGGGCCTTGAGGGCAAAATAGCTGGCATGATTGCCTCTGAACACAGTGGGGGAGGAAGCGTAATAGATCTCCCTCCGCTGAGACTGGGCCAAGTGGTGAGTCACTAGAGCACCAGGACTCTTATAGCCAGATGGGTCCAGGTGGTCTGGAGCCAGAATGGGTGGAGGATTTGGAAGAGGTGGTCATGAAGGACCGAGAGGAAGGAGAGGCTGAAGGATCCTCGGCTGAGGACTCTGGCTCTGAAGAGCCAACTTCAGCCTCCCATTCTCAAAAATTGTCACAGGCGTGCAATTCGTTTTGGTCTGAATCAGTCCGGGCAGTGCGTCGTCACGACAAAGTCTGGATCCGACTGATACCCGTCTCAGCCTCTGGGTGAGCGCGGGGGGGGGGGGGTGGGAGAGCGGAGAGCTGCTGACTGACTCTCCTCTGCCTGGAGCTGCTCTTTAATTTGGATTCTTCACCTCAGCAAACCTTGGGAGCCGTACCCAGACCCCACACTGGTGATTTGGGGTTTGGATTCCTATCCTGTGGGAAAGTTCCAGGAACCTGTTTGTGCGCCGTCTTTTAGGGGTAACTTAGTAAAAAGAAGTCGATTTATGTTTCAATGCATGTAATGTAGCGGTTTGCCTGTGTAAAGCCCAGTTTAGGCTTGTATTAATGTTTTCCAGTAGCGGTGAATATAGACCACTTTTGCTGATATACTCTCCCTTAATCTACAGCTGAACCCCCTGCAATAATTCCTTTTTTGCCGCTAGGTGGTGATGCTGGGCACAGGGGACATGCTGTAAGTGCAGAGAGCTATGGACCCACCCCTGAGGGGTGCCGCTGTGATGCTCTGCTTTATTTAGGTCTGGCAAAGGGGACCTGGGCATAGAGGGGAAGAATTGGGTATATGGGGGGAATGGGGTAAGGGGGTACAGGACGAGGACTAGAGTTGGACGGGGGGGAGAAGTTGGGTACAGGGGGAGGGTGGGAAGGGGGAGGGAAGAGATGAGAGTTGGATGGACGGGTGTAAGGGGGAGAATAGGGTGCGGGTGGAAGAAGAGGGTACAGGGGGAGGACCAGAGTTAAACAGGAGTACAGGGGGGGGAAGAAGGAGGTACAAGGGGGATGGGAATACAAGGAGAAGGGGGGAGGATGGGAGTTGGATGGAGGGGGGGGGGGAGAATGATGGAAGTTGGTTGTATGGGGGGGGAGTACCGGGGGAGCTAAGCGGGGAGAAATAGTGGGTACAGGGGATAACGGGAGTTGGGGGGGGGGGGTATGGGGGGAGGACTGGATTTGGATGGTCGGAGGACAGGAGTACATTGGGGGAGGTTGGGAGTTGGGCAGATGAGAAGAAGGGGTGGCAGGGTATGGGGGGAGGATGGGAGTTGGCCAGACGGAAGTACAGGGGGGATGGGAGTTGGGTGAACGGGGATGGGAGTTGGGCAGGGGGGTACGGGGGGAGGTTGGGAGTTAGTGGGGATGGGAGTTGGGCAGGGGGGGTTATGGAGGGAGGATGGGAGTATGGGGGGAAATGGTAGTTAAGCGGGGGGTTACGGGAGAGGATGATAGTTGGGCGGGGGGTTACGGGAGAGAATGGGAGTTGGGCGGGGGGTTACGGGAGAGAATGGGAGTTGGGCGGGGGGTTACGGGAGAGAATGGGAGTTGGGCGGGGGGTTACGGGAGAGGATGGGAGTTGGGCGGGGGGTTACGGGAGAGGATGGGAGTTGGGCGGGGGGTTACGGGAGAGAATGGGAGTTGGGCGGGGGGTTACGGGAGAGGATGGGAGTTGGGCGGGGGGTTACGGGAGAGAATGGGAGTTGGGCGGGGGGTTACGGGAGAGGATGGGAGTTGGGTGGACGGCATTGGCCTTTAAGGTTTTAGTTAGTTTTGTAAAAATTCTCTCTATTTGTTAGGATAATTGGGAGGAGGAGGAAGGCGATGGAGAATCTGAGACATCGGGAGATTCTGAGGAGGACATGAATGTGGACAAAGTAAATGGCGATTCTGATGGAGATCCGGGGAATGAAAGTGAAGAAGAATAGCAGTTTCCCTGTAGAAGGGACGATTGTTCTATAGTGCCCAAACTGGCCGGCCCGTCGCTGTGTAGACTCTCGGCAGCTGGGCTGAAAGACGGGGTGACGTCAGCAAGATTGGGAGCCAGACCAACCTACAGAATGTTTAACCACATCAGCCTTTTCACTGAGAACCCCATCCGCCCTCCCGGTTCCAAACCTCTCAACAACTAGTCCAGACCCTCCTCGGATGTTTCATCCATAACCTTCGGTTCATTTCCGTGTACAGTTCTGCTGTCGTTTCTACTTTTTTTTTTTTTTTTCCCCTACCATGTGACACATCGTGTTCTTGGTTTCATTTGGTTAGTTGGAGGAATATTTGGTAGCAAACCAATTTTGCAGAAAATGGCGAAATTTCTCAGACATTTCATTATTGTTCCTCGGCCTCATAGAAGGGAACTGAACAAACTTTTTTCAAGCAGCCCAAAACAATGGAGCTGAACGAGTGCCGCCGAAATCACAGTGACTGGGCGGAGCCGAGATACACATAGTCGAGTTTATTCGGCTCTTTCCGGCGCCGCTCACAGTCCCGCCCAGTCCCGCCATTGGACCTGTGTTATGTCCATCATAGGGCGGGACTGGGTGGGACTGTGAGCGGCGCCGGAAAGAGCCGAATACACTCGACTATGTGTATCTCGGCGGCGTTCATTCAGCTCCGCCGAGTCTCTCCGAACTCCGCGGCGCCATATTTAAAACTACATGCAGCTATGTGTATGTCGGCGGCGATCTGTCCAAGCATGGACACTGGGGGCAAGGCTGCACTGACCACTGGGGCAAAGCTGCACTGACAAGGCTGCACTGGGGCAAAGCTGCACTGACAAGGCTGCACTGGGGCAAAGCTGACTGACAAGACTGCACTGGGGCAAAGCTGCACTGACAAGGCTGCACTGGGGCAAAGCTGCACTGACAAGGCTGCACTGGGGCAAAGCTGCACTGACAAGGCTGCACTGACAAGACTGCACTGGGGCAAAGCTGCACTGACAAGACTGCACTGACAAGACTGCACTGGGGCAAAGCTGCACTGACAAGGCTGCACTGGGGCAAAGCTGCACTGACAAGGCTGCACTGACAAGGCTGCACTGGGGCAAAGCTGCACTGACAAGACTGCACTGGGGCAAAGCTGCACTGACAAGGCTGCACTGACAAGACTGCACTGGGGCAAAGCTGCACTGACAAGGCTGCGCTGGGGCAAAGCTGCACTGACAAGACTGCACTGGGGCAAAGCTGCACTGACAAGACTGCACTGGGGAAAAGCTGCACGGACAAGGCTGCACTGGGGCAAAGCTGCACTGACAAAGCTGCACTGACAAGACTGCACTGGGGCAAAGCTGCACTGACAAGACTGCAATGGACACTGAGTCAAGGCTGCAATGACACTAACAAGGCTGCAGATGAACACTGATGAGGCTGCATTGATGGGCATTTTAATGTAAGTTTTTTTTCCTTAAACTTCCCTCCTAAAAGTTTTTTTCCTTAAAATTCCCTCCTAAACTTGGGGTGCGTGTTATACGCCGATAAATACGGTAAATCCGTGTCATTGGCTTGCTTTTTTTTTTTTTTTTTTTTTTTTTTTTTGTGCATTTATTTTTAAAAATGAGAGTAAACGGACTTCGGTTTCTTTTTTTTATTTTTAAATTAAGCCTGTACATTTCTGAAAACGGCCATCAATCCTTTACGGTGTAAAATAAACCTTTAAAAAAATATAAAAGAGAAATTTCCCTCCCTTTTAATGCAATTTTCTTTTTTCTTCAGCAATTCTCGTTTCATTTTTTTTTTTTTTTTTTTTTAAAGGCTGAATTTGTGTTTTTATTTTTAAGAGGCAACTGCAGTTGTTTGTATAACCTCCAGGATATAATGTACAGTATATTTGTCTATAAAGCTGTTAATGGCATCGTTAATAACGCCACCTTTGTAAAGTGAATAAAGAAATCTAGTTCTCCTTTTGTCCTGTGTTGGTGTTGTGAAGATCACATGGTCATCAGTTTGCTGATAGTAACCAATCACATCTCCTTGTTTTGCACCTCAAATTTCTTTTTTTTTTTTTTTTTTTTTTTTATTTGATCAACAAAAGGTTTTTCAGCGTCTTTCTCGTTGAAGGGATTATATTGAAGGTTTCAACAAAAAGGAATAAATGTGAGAACAGTTGTGATCGCGCGGGGAATATTGCATTGCAAGGCTCCAGCATGTCGCTTTGACAAAAATCAATCTATTGGCCTCTGGGGACGGCTACACATCGATCAATATTCGGGGGTCTCTGGGCACTGCTGGTACAGAAAGGGAGGAGTGAGATTCTTCCTGTGCTGATGGACCAAGTGCTCAATGTTTGGTCTAAACCAGTGATGGCGAACCTTGGCAACCCAGATGTTATGGAACTACATTTCCCATGATGCTCATCTACGCTGCACTGTAGTTGAGCATCATGGGAAATGTAGTTCCAAAACATCTGGGGTGCCAATGATCGCGCTTCACTGGTCTAAACTAACATTGAGGATGGATGAGGAAATTTTTAGGATGGTATGGAATTTTTTTTTTGTTTTAAACCTCCTTGATTGCATAATGTTTATTGAAGTTATGGAATGATCCATACATGTAGAAGGGGGTGATATTTATATCAGGAATGATCCATACATGTAGAAGGGGGTGATATTTATATCAGGAATGATCCATACATGTAGAAGGGGGGTGATATTTATATCAGGAATGATCCATACATGTAGAAGGGGGGTAATATCTATATCAGGGATGATCCATACATGTAGAAGGGGGGTGATATTTATGATATCAGGAATGATCCATACATGTAGAAGGGGGGTGATATTTATATCAGGAATGATCCATACATGTAGAAGGGGGTGATATTTATGATATCAGGAATGATCCATACATGTAGAAGGGGGTGATATTTATGATATCAGGAATGATCCATACATGTAGAAGGGGGGTAATATTTATGATATCAGGAATGATCCATACATGTAGAAGGGGGGTGATATTTATATCAGGAATGATCCATGCATGTAGAAGGGGGGTGATATTTATATCAGGAATGATCCATACATGTAGAAGGGGGGTGATATCTATATCAGGAATGATCCATACATGTAGAAGGGGGTGATATTTATATCAGGAATGATCCATACATGTAGAAGGGGGTGATATTTATGATATCAGGAATGATCCATACATGTAGAAGGGGGTGATATTTATATCAGGAATGATCCATACATGTAGAAGGGGGGTAATATTTATGATATCAGGAATGATCCATACATGTAGAAGGGGGGTAATATCTATATCAGGAATGATCCATACATGTAGAAGGGGGGTAATATCTATATCAGGAATGATCCATACATGTAGAAGGGGGGTAATATCTATATCAGGGATGATCCATACATGTAGAAGGGGGTGATATTTATATCAGGAATGATCCATACATGTAGAAGGGGGTGATATTTATATCAGGAATGATCCGTACATGTAGAAGGGGGTGATATTTATATCAGGAATGATCCATACATGTAGAAGGGGGTGATATTTATATCAGGAATGATCCATACATGTAGAAGGGGGTGATATTTATATCAGGAATGATCCATACATGTAGAAGGGGGGTGATATTTATGATATCAGGAATGATCCATACATGTAGAAGGGGAGTGATATTTATGATATCAGGAATGATCCATACATGTAGAAGGGGGTGATATTTATATCAGGAATGATCCATGCATGTAGAGGGGGGGTGATATTTATATCAGGAATGATCCATACATGTAGAAGGGGGGTGATATTTATATCAGGAATGATCCATACATGTAGAAGGGGGGTGATATTTATATCAGTAATGATCCATACATGTAGAAGGGGGGTGATATTTATATCAGGAATGATCCATGCATGTAGAGGGGGGGTGATATTTATATCAGGAATGATCCATACATGTAGAAGGGGGGTGATATTTATATCAGTAATGATCCATACATGTAGAAGGGGGTGATATTTATATCAGGAATGATCCATACATGTAGAAGGGGGGTGATATTTATATCAGTAATGATCCATACATGTAGAAGGGGGGTGATATTTATATCAGTAATGATCCATACATGTAGAAGGGGGGTGATATTTATATCAGGAATGATCCATACATGTAGAAGGGGGGTGATATTTATATCAGGAATGATCCATACATGTAGAAGGGGGGTGATATTTATATCAGGAATGATCCATACATGTAGAAGGGGGGTGATATTTATATCAGTAATGATCCATACATGTAGAAGGGGGTGATATTTATATCAGGAATGATCCATACATGTAGAAGGGGGGTGATATTTATGATATGAGGAATGATCCATACATGTAGAAGGGGGTGATATTTATATCAGGAATGATCCATACATGTAGAAGGGGGGTGATATTTATGATATGAGGAATGATCCATACATGTAGAAGGGGGGTGATATTTATATCAGGAATGATCCATACATGTAGAAGGGGGTGATATTTATGATATCAGGAATACATACAAGAAGAAGAGGGGTGATATTTTTTTTTTTTACAAATAACTTGTTTTATTTGAAAAAATTGAAACATACGTGATATACATACAATATCATTACAGTTATACAATATGTGGGAGCAACAAAATCAAAGGTTTGATTACATGTCACATATAAGTCAAATATACCGCGTTATGTTATTGGAGATTGAGCTTTCATTTTAAACAGAAAATGACTGAAATATATTTTTTCTTTAAATAAGTCCAAAAAACCCCCAAACATTCTTTTTAATCTCTATTAAAAATATTTGCAAATAAGTAATTTTTCGGCGCCACCGACGAGCCAGTGTAAATGTGTGTCAGAATTGCTGGTTACTCTGACAGCGTGTGAAGGACGGACCGCCAATAACATACAAGTCTGTTTACAATGCGATCAACTGTGATTGGACAGAAATGATCACATAATAAAGGGAGGCTGTGATTGGACAGAAATGATCACATAATAAAGGGAAGCTGTGATTGGCCCTTTATATTGGGCAGGGTTCGGGGGGGGGGGGGTTCATCTATTGATGCCTTCCCAGAACTAGCCAACCGTGTGGTCGGCGACCAGCTACCCAGAACTGCATGTCCAGGGCATCGGCCAATAGAAATCTCTCACGCCTGGGAACGAGATGACGAAAACCCAGGCGCCAGGATGTAATTTCTAGTCGCCATGGCGATCTGGCGCTTGAGATTTGTCAAGTCCTGGACTACAGAAATATAAGGTGTGACATATACACTGATATCAGGTATGATCTATAGAGGAATATAGACAGGAAAGTGACATAAATGTGAGTATTGGGGACACGGATGATGATTGGTGGTGATGTAGAGGACAGGAAGTGACATAAATGTGAGTATTGGGGACACGGATGATGATTGGTGGTGATGATGTAGAGGACAGGAAGTGACATAAATGTGAGTATTGGGGACACGGATGATGATTGGTGATGATGATGTAGAGGACAGGAAGTGACATAAATGTGAGTATTGGGGACACGGATGATGATTGATGATGATGTAGAGGACAGGAAGTGACATAAATGTGAGTATTGGGGACACGGATGATGATTGGTGGTGATGTAGAGGACAGGAAGTGACATAAATGTGAGTATTGGGGACACGGATGATGATTGGTGGTGATGTAGAGGACAGGAAGTGACATAAATGTGAGTATTGGGGACACGGATGATGATTGGTGGTGATGTAGAGGACAGGAAGTGACATAAATATGAGTATTGGGGACATGGATGATGATTGGTGGTGATGTAGAGGACAGGAAGTGACATAAATGTGAGTATTGGGGACACGGATGATGATTAGTGGTGATGTAGAGGACAGGAAGTGACATAAATGTGAGTATTGGGGACACGGATGGTGGTTGGTGATGATGATGTAGAGGACAGGAAGTGACATAAATGTGAGTATTGGGGACACGGATGGTGGTTGGTGATGATGATGTAGAGGACAGGAAGTGACATAAATGTGAGTATTGGGGACACGGATGATGATTGGTGATGATGTAGAGGACAGGAAGTGACATAAATGTGAGTATTGGGGACACGGATGATGATTGGTGATGATGTAGAGGACAGGAAGTGACATAAATGTGAGTATTGGGGACACGGATGGTGAATGGTGATGATGATGTAGAGGACAGGAAGTGACATAAATGTGAGTATTGGGGACACGGATGATGACTGATGATGATGTAGAGGACAGGAAGTGACATAAATGTGAGTATTGGGGACACGGATGATGATTGGTGGAGATGTAGAGGACAGGAAGTGACATAAATGTGAGTATTGGGGACACGGATGATGATTGGTGGTGATGTAGAGGACAGGAAGTGACATAAATGTGAGTATTGGGGACACGGATGATGATTAGTGGTGATGTAGAGGACAGGAAGTGACATAAATGTGAGTATTGGGGACACGGATGGTGGTTGGTGATGATGATGTAGAGGACAGGAAGTGACATAAATGTGAGTATTGGGGACACGGATGATGATTGGTGATGATGTAGAGGACAGGAAGTGACATAAATGTGAGTATTGGGGACACGGGTGATGATTGGTGATGATGTAGAGGACAGGAAGTGACATAAATGTGAGTATTGGGGACACGGATGGTGAATGGTGATGATGATGTAGAGGACAGGAAGTGACATAAATGTGAGTATTGGGGACAGGGATGATGATTGATGATGATGTAGAGGACAGGAAGTGACATAAATGTGAGTATTGGGGACACGGATGATGATTGGTGGTGATGTAGAGGACAGGAAGTGACATAAATGAGAGTATTGGGGACACGGATGGTGATTGGTGATGATGATGTAGAGGACAGGAAGTGACATAAATGTGAGTATTGGGGACACGGATGATGATTGGTGGTGATGTAAAGGACAGGAAGTGACATAAATGTGAGTATTGGGGACACGGATGATTGGTGATGATGTAGAGGACAGGAAGTGACATAAATGTGAGTATTGGGGACACGGATGATGATTGATGATGATGTAGAGGACAGGAAGTGACATAAATGTGAGTATTGGGGACACGGATGATGATTGATGATGATGTAGAGGACAGGAAGTGACATGAATGTGAGTATTGGGGACACGGATGGTGATGATGTAGAGGACAGGAAGTGACATAAATGTGAGTATTGGGGACATGGATGATGATTGGTGGTGATGATGTAGAGGACAGGAAGTGACATAAATGTGAGTATTGGGGACACGGATGATGATTGGTGGTGATGTAGAGGACAGGAAGTGACATAAATGTGAGTATTGGGGACACGGATGGTGATTGGTGATGATGTAGAGGACAGGAAGTGACATAAATGTGAGTATTGGGGACACGGATGATGATTGGTGATGATGTAGAGGACAGGAAGTGACATAAATGTGAGTATTGGGGACACGGATGATGATTGGTGGTGATGTAGAGGTCAGGAAGTGACATAAATGTGAGTATTGGGGACACGGATGATGATTGATGATGATGTAGAGGACAGGAAGTGACATAAATGTGAGTATTGGGGACACGGATGATGATTGGTGGTGATGATGTAGAGGACAGGAAGTGACATAAATGTGAGTATTGGGGACACGGATGATGATTGGTGGTGATGATGTAGAGGACAGGAAGTGACATAAATGTGAGTATTGGAGACACGGATGGTGATTGGTGGAGAGGTAGAGGACAGGAAGTGACATAAATGTGAGTATTGGGGACACGGATGATGATTGGTGGTGATGATGTAGAGGACAGGAAGTAACATAAATGTGAGTATTGGGGACACGGATGATGATTGGTGGTGATGTAGAGGACAGGAAGTGACATAAATGTGAGTATTGGGGACACGGATGGTGATTGGTGATGATGTAGAGGACAGGAAGTGACATAAATGTGAGTATTGGGGACACGGATGGTGATTGGTGGTGATGATGTAGAGGACAGGAAGTGACATAAATGTGAGTATTGGGGACACGGATGATGATTGGTGGTGATGTAGAGGACAGGAAGTGACATAAATGTGAGTATTGGGGACACGGATGGTGATTGGTGATGATGTAGAGGACAGGAAGTGACATAAATGTGAGTATTGGGGACACGGATGATGATTGGTGGTGGTGATGTAGAGGACAGGAAGTGACATAAATGTGAGTATTGGGGACACGGATGATGATTGGTGATGATGTAGAGGACAGGAAGTGACATAAATGTGAGTATTGGGGACACGGATGGTGATTGGTGGTGATGATGTAGAGGACAGGAAGTGACATAAATGTGAGTATTGGGGACACGGATGATGATTGGTGATGATGTAGAGGACAGGAAGTGACATAAATGTGAGTATTGGGGACACGGATGATGATTGGTGATGATGTAGAGGTCAGGAAGTGACATAAATGTGAGTATTGGGGACACGGATGATGATTGATGATGATGTAGAGGACAGGAAGTGACATAAATGTGAGTATTGGGGACACGGATGATGATTGGTGGTGATGATGTAGAGGACAGGAAGTGACATAAATGTGAGTATTGGGGACACGGATGATGATTGGTGGTGATGATGTAGAGGACAGGAAGTGACATAAATGTGAGTATTGGAGACACGGATGGTGATTGGTGGAGAGGTAGAGGACAGGAAGTGACATAAATGTGAGTATTGGGGACACGGATGATGATTGGTGGTGATGATGTAGAGGACAGGAAGTAACATAAATGTGAGTATTGGGGACACGGATGATGATTGGTGGTGATGTAGAGGACAGGAAGTGACATAAATGTGAGTATTGGGGACACGGATGGTGATTGGTGATGATGTAGAGGACAGGAAGTGACATAAATGTGAGTATTGGGGACACGGATGATGATTGGTGATGATGTAGAGGACAGGAAGTGACATAAATGTGAGTATTGGGGACACGGATGGTGATTGGTGGTGATGATGTAGAGGACAGGAAGTGACATAAATGTGAGTATTGGGGACACAGATGATGATTGGTGGTGATGTAGAGGACAGGAAGTGACATAAATGTGAGTATTGGGGACACGGATGATGATTGGTGGTGATGTAGAGGACAGGAAGTGACATAAATGTGAGTATTGGGGACACGGATGTTTGATGATGTAGAGGACAGGAAGTGACATAAATGTGAGTATTGGGGACACGGATGATGATTGATGATGATGTAGAGGACAGGAAGTGACATAAATGTGAGTATTGGGGACACGGATGATGATTGGTGATGATATAGAGGACAGGAAGTTACATAAATGTGAGTATTGGGGACACGGATGATTGGTGATGATGTAGAGGACAGGAAGTGACATAAATGTGAGTATTGGGGACACGGATGATGATTAGTGGTGATGATGTAGAGGACAGGAAGTGACATAAATGTGAGTATTGGGGACACGGATGATGATTGATGATGATGTAGAGGACAGGAAGTGACATAAATGTGAGTATTGGGGACACGGATGATGATTGGTGGTGATGATGTAGAGGACAGGAAGTGACATAAATGTGAGTATTGGGGACACGGATGGTGATTGGTGGTGATGTAGGAAGTGACATAAATGTGAGTATTGGGGACACGGATGATGATTGGTGATGATGTAGAGGACAGGAAGTGACATAAATGTGAGTATTGGGGACACGGATGATGATTGGTGATGATGTAGAGGACAGGAAGTGACATAAATGTGAGTATTGGGGACACGGATGATGATTGGTGTTGATGATGTAGAGGACAGGAAGTGACATAAATGTGAGTATTGGGGACACGGATGATGATTGGTGGTGATGTAGAGGACAGGAAGTGACATAAATGTGAGTATTGGGGACACACATGGTGATTGGTGGTGATGTAGAGGACAGGAAGTGACATAAATGTGAGTATTGGGGACACGGATGATGATTGGTGGTGATGATGTAGAGGACAGGAAGTGACATAAATGTGAGTATTGGGGACACGGATGATGATTGGTGATGATGATGTAGAGGACAGGAAGTGACATAAATGTGAGTATTGGGGACACGGATGGTGATTGGTGGTGATGATGTAGAGGACAGGAAGTGACATAAATGTGAGTATTGGGGACACGGATGATGATTGGTGGTGATGTAGAGGACAGGAAGTGACATAAATGTGAGTATTGAGGCCACGGATGGTGATTGGTGGAGATGTAGAGGACAGGAAGTGACATAAATGTGAGTATTGGGGACACGGATGATGATTGGTGGTGATGTAGAGGACAGGAAGTGACATAAATGTGAGTATTGGGGACACGGATGATGATTGGTGGAGATGTAGAGGACAGGAAGTGACATAAATGTGAGTATTGGGGACACGGATGGTGATTGGTGGTGATGTAGAGGACAGGAAGTGACATAAATGTGAGTATTGGGGACACGGATGATGATTGGTGGTGATGTAGAGGACAGGAAGTGACATAAATGTGAGTATTGGGGACACAGATGATGATTGGTGGTGATGTAGAGGACAGGAAGTGACATAAATGTGAGTATTGGGGACACGGATGATGATTGGTGGTGATGTAGAGGACAGAAAGTGACATAAATGTGAGTATTGGGGACACGGATGGTGATTGGTGGTGATGTAGAGGACAGGAAGTGACATAAATGTGAGTATTGGGGACACGGATGATGATTGGTGGAGATGTAGAGGACAGGAAGTGACATAAATGTGAGTATTGGGGACACGGATGGTGATTGTTGGTGATGATGTAGAGGACAGGAAGTGACATAAATGTGAGTATTGGGTACACAGATGATGATTGGTGGAGATGTAGAGGACAGAAAGTGACATAAATGTGAGTATTGGGGACACGGATGATTGGTGATGATGTAGAGGACAGGAAGTGACATGAATGTGAGTATTGGGGACACGGATGATGATTAGTGGTGATGTAGAGGACAGGAAGTGACATAAATGTGAGTATTGGGGACACGGATGATGATTGGTGGTGATGTAGAGGACAGGAAGTGACATAAATGTGAGTATTGGGGACACGGATGGTGATTGGTGGTGATGATGTAGAGGACAGGAAGTGACATAAATGTGAGTATTGGGGACACGGATGGTGATTGGTGGTGATGTAGAGGACAGGAAGTGACATAAATGTGAGTATTGGGGACACGGATGATGATTAGTGGTGATGTAGAGGACAGGAAGTGACATAAATGTGAGTATTGGGGACATGGATGATGATTGGTGGAGATGATGTAGAGGACAGGAAGTGACATAAATGTGAGTATTGTGGACACGGATGGTGGTTGGTGATGATGATGTAGAGGACAGGAAGTGACATAAATGTGAGTATTGGGGACACGGATGATGATTGGTGATGATGTAGAGGACAGGAAGTGACATAAATGTGAGTATTGGGGACACGGATGGTGAATGGTGATGATGATGTAGAGGACAGGAAGTGACATAAATGTGAGTATTGGGGACACGGATGATGATTGGTGGTGATGATGTAGAGGACAGGAAGTGACATAAATGTGAGTATTGGGGACACGGATGATGATTGGTGATGATGTAGAGGACAGGAAGTGACATAAATGTGAGTATTGGGGACACGGATGATGATTGGTGATGATGTAGAGGACAGGAAGTGACATAAATGTGAGTATTGGGGACACGGATGATGATTAGTGGTGATGATGTAGAGGACAGGAAGTGACATAAATGTGAGTATTGGGGACACGGATGATGATTGGTGGTGATGATGTAGAGGACAGGAAGTGACATAAATGTGAGTATTGGGGACACGGATGATGATTGATGATGATGTAGAGGACAGGAAGTGACATAAATGTGAGTATTGGGGACACAGGTGATGATTGGTGGTGATGATGTAGAGGACAGGAAGTGACATAAATGAGAGTATTGGGGACACGGATGATGATTGGTGGTGATGATGTAGAGGACAGGAAGTGACATAAATGTGAGTATTGGGGACACGGATGATGATTGGTGATGATGATGTAGAGGACAGGAAGTGACATAAATGTGAGTATTGGGGACACGGATGATGATTGGTAGTGATGTAGAGGACAGGAAGTGACATAAATGTGAGTATTGGGGACACGGATGGTGAATGGTGATGATGATGTAGAGGACAGGAAGTGACATAAATGTGAGTATTGGGGACACGGATGATGATTGGTGGTGATGATGTAGAGGACAGGAAGTGACATAAATGTGAGTATTGGGGACACGGATGATGATTGGTGATGATGATGTAGAGGACAGGAAGTGACAAAAATGTGAGTATTGGGGACACGGATGATGATTGATGATGATGTAGAGGACAGGAAGTGACATAAATGTGAGTATTGGGGACACGGATGATGATTGATGATGATGTAGAGGACAGGAAGTGACATAAATGTGAGTATTGGGGACACGGATGATGATTGGTGGTGATGATGTAGAGGACAGGAAGTGACATAAATGTGAGTATTGGGGACACGGATGGTGATTGGTGGTGATGTAGAGGACAGGAAGTGACATAAATGTGAGTATTGGGGACACGGATGATGATTGGTGGTGATGTAGAGGACAGGAAGTGACATAAATATGAGTATTGGGGACATGGATGATGATTGGTGGTGATGTAGAGGACAGGAAGTGACATAAATGTGAGTATTGGGGACACGGATGGTGATTGTTGGTGATGTAGAGGACAGGAAGTGACATAAATGTGAGTATTGGGGACACGGATGATGATTGGTGTTGATGATGTAGAGGACAGGAAGTGACACAAATGTGAGTATTGGGGACACGGATGATGATTGGTGGTGATGTAGAGGACAGGAAGTGACATAAATGTGAGTATTGGGGACACGGATGATGATTGGTGGTGATGTAGAGGACAGGAAGTGACATAAATGTAAGTATTGGGGACACGGATGATGATTGGTGGTGATGTAGAGGACAGGAAGTGACATAAATATGAGTATTGGGGACATGGATGATGATTGGTGGTGATGTAGAGGACAGGAAGTGACATAAATGTGAGTATTGGAGACACGGATGGTGATTGTTGGTGATGTAGAGGACAGGAAGTGACATAAATGTGAGTATTGGGGACACGGATGATGATTGGTGGTGATGTAGAGGACAGGAAGTGACATAAATGTGAGTATTGGGGACACACATGGTGATTGGTGGTGATGTAGAGGACAGGAAGTGACATAAATGTGAGTATTGGGAACACGGATGATGATTGGTGGTGATGTAGAGGACAGGAAGTGACATAAATGTGAGTATTGGGGACACGGATGGTGATTGGTGGTGATGATGTAGAGGACAGGAAGTGACATAAATGTGAGTATTGGGGACACGGATGATGATTGGTGGAGATGATGTAGAGGACAGGAAGTGACATAAATGTGAGTATTGGGGACACGGATGATGATTGGTGGTGATGTAGAGGACAGGAAGTGACATAAATGTGAGTATTGGGGACACGGATGGTGATTGGTGGTGATTTAGAGGACAGGAAGTGACATAAATGTGAGTATTGGGGACACGGATGGTGATTGGTGGTGATTTAGAGGACAGGAAGTGACATAAATGTGAGTATTGGGGACACGGATGGTGATTGGTGGTGATTTAGAGGACAGGAAGTGACATAAATGTGAGTATTGGGGACACGGATGGTGATTGGTGGTGATTTAGAGGACAGGAAGTGACATAAATGTGAGTATTGGGGACACGGATGATGATTAGTGGTGATGATGTAGAGGACAGGAAGTGACATAAATGTGAGTATTGGGGACACGGATGGTGATTGGTGGTGATTTAGAGGACAGGAAGTGACATAAATGTGAGTATTGGGGACACGGATGGTGATTGGTGGTGATTTAGAGGACAGGAAGTGACATAAATGTGAGTATTGGGGACACGGATGGTGATTGGTGGTGATTTAGAGGACAGGAAGTGACATAAATGTGAGTATTGGGGACACGGATGATGATTAGTGGTGATGATGTAGAGGACAGGAAGTGACATAAATGTGAGTATTGGGGACACGGATGGTGATTGGTGGTGATTTAGAGGACAGGAAGTGACATAAATGTGAGTATTGGGGACACGGATGGTGATTGGTGGTGATTTAGAGGACAGGAAGTGACATAAATGTGAGTATTGGGGACACGGATGATGATTAGTGGTGATGATGTAGAGGACAGGAAGTGACATAAATGTGAGTATTGGGGACACGGATGATGATTGGTGGAGATGTAGAGGGCAGGAAGTGACATAAATGTGAGTATTGGGGACACGGATGATGATTGGTGGTGATGATGTAGAGGACAGGAAGTGACATAAATGTGAGTATTGGGGACACGGATGATGATTGATGATGATGATGTAGAGGACAGGAAGTGACATAAATGTGAGTATTGGGGACACGGATGATGATTGGTGGAGATGATGTAGAGGACAGGAAGTGACATAAATGTGAGTATTGGGGACACGGATGATGATTGGTGATGATGTAGAGGACAGGAAGTGACATAAATGTGAGTATTGGGGACACGGATGATGATTGGTGATGATGATGTAGAGGACAGGAAGTGACATAAATGTGGGTATTGGAGACACGGATGGTGATTGGTGGTGATGATGTAGAGGACAGGAAGTGACATAAATGTGGGTATTGGGGACACGGATGATGATTGGTGGTGATGTAGAGGACAGGAAGTGACATAAATGTGAGTATTGGGGACACGGACGGTGATTGGTGGTGATGATGTAGAGGACAGGAAGTGACATAAATGTGAGTATTGGGGACACGGATGATGATTGGTGATGATGTAGAGGACAGGAAGTGACATAAATGTGAGTATTGGGGACACGGACGGTGATTGGTGGTGATGATGTAGAGGACAGGAAGTGACATAAATGTGGGTATTGGGGACACGGACGGTGATTGGTGGTGATGATGTAGAGGACAGGAAGTGACATAAATGTGGGTATTGGGGACACGGACGGTGATTGGTGGTGGTGATGATGTAGAGGACAGGAAGTGACATAAATGTGGGTATTGGGGACACGGACGGTGATTGGTGATGATGTAGAGGACAGGAAGTGACATAAATGTGAGTATTGGGGACACGTATGATGATTGGTGGTGATGTAGAGGACAGGAAGTGACATAAATGTGAGTATTGGGGACACGGACGGTGATTGGTGGTGATGATGTAGAGGACAGGAAGTGACATAAATGAGAGTATTGGGGACACGGACGGTGATTGGTGGTGATGATGTAGAGGACAGGAAGTGACATAAATGTGGGTATTGGGGACACGGACGGTGATTGGTGATGATGTAGAGGACAGGAAGTGACATAAATGTGAGTATTGGGGACACGTATGGTGATTGGTGGTGATGTAGAGGACAGGAAGTGACATAAATGTGAGTATTGGGGACACGGACGGTGATTGGTGGTGATGATGTAGAGGACAGGAAGTGACATAAATGAGAGTATTGGGGACACGGACGGTGATTGGTGGTGATGATGTAGAGGACAGGAAGTGACATAAATGTGGGTATTGGGGACACGGACGGTGATTGGATGAAATGTTTTCTCACCTCCTCACATATCTTCCCTTCTTCCGGTGTGTATGAAATTGGAGGGGCTATGATGTCATACCATTAGACTCCTGCCGCAGTGTGTTGAGTAGACTCCTCCCCCTCATTACACTGACATCTGAGCCAGCCAATTGCTGTCCGAGTCTCCTGAGAGCGGGAAGACCGCAGACATCACGTGAGGTAAGAATTGGAGAATAATAAGCCTTTCCTTCCAATCACCTCAGCACACCGACCATCGCCCCTCCCCCTCCCTCATCACAACCAATCACCTTCCATTTACCTCACACCGTTCATCGCCCCTCCCCCTCCCTCATCAAAACCAATCACCTTCCATTTACCTCACACCGATCATCGCCCCTCCCCCTCCCTCATCAAAACCAATCACCTTCCATTTACCTCACTCCTCACCTCCCGCCCTGGTAATATCATACAGTATATGTATATAGATAGTATTAAGAAGTATATAGAAGGAGGAGGGGAGCTGGGAGCATATATATATATATTATATAGGGGAGAGGAGTATATAGATAGTATATAGGTGTGCAGAGTAGTATACAGATAGTATATAGGTGTGCAGAGAAGTATATAGGTGTGCAGAGTAGTATACAGATAGTATATAGGTGTGCGGAGTAGTATATAGGTGTGCAGAGTAGTATACAGATAGTATATAGGTGTGCAGAGTAGTATACAGATAGTATATAGGTGTGCAGAGTAGTATATAGGTGTGCAGAGTAGTATACAGATAGTATATAGGTGTGCGGAGTAGTATATAGGTGTGCAGAGTAGTATATAGGTGTGCGGAGTAGTATATAGGTGTGCAGAGTAGTATACAGATAGTATATAGGTGTGCAGAGTAGTATACAGATAGTATATAGGTCGGGAGGGGAGGATAGAGATAGTATATAAGGGGAGTATATATACTATATCCCCCATATATACTCAGATATAGAGATGTGACCTGTGTTTTCTCTGTATATACTATATACCACCATCCTATATATATATCTATATACTATATCCCCCGTATATACCCAGATATAGAGATGTGACCTGTGTACTCTCTGTATATACTATATATACACTGTCCTATATATATATCTATATACTATATCCCCCGTATATACCCAGATATAGAGATGTGACCTGTGTACTCTCTGTATATACTATATATACACTGTCCTATATATATATCTATATACTATATCCCCCGTATATACCCAGATATAGAGATGTGACCTGTGTTCTCTCTGTATATACTATATACCACTGTCCTATATATCTCTATATACTATATTTCCGTATATACCCAGATATAGAGATGTGACCTGTGTTCTCTCTGTATATACTATATACCACTGTTATATATATCTCTATAAACTATATCCCCCGTATATACCCAGATATGGAGGTGTGACGTATGTACTCTCTGTATATACTATATATCCACTGTCCTATATATATATATATATATATATATCTTCTATATCTTCATGCAGACTTGTAAAGTTGCTGAGAGGTCCACTTTAAGGTCTGCCTGGAGTCCTGCTATGAAGCCTTGATTGCTGAGCTCTTCTTGTCCAGGATAGGGACTCTTACGTCTTCCCTTTTTCTTGTCATAGGAAGAATACCTCAGCTCCTTGTTAAGTGAATATCAAGAGAAAGATGAAGTGGAGCAACAAAGAGCGCTGTGCGCCAAAGCCTGCCGAAGATCCTCCAAGGGTAAGTACTAGCAGACAACAGCCCCTGCTTCACCACAGCGACACACTTTATTTTCTCTCAAAGCTGCTGCTAGAATGGAAATCACCTTGCCTTAAGTGTGGACCCCCGAGCAGAGGAAATATTTTAGCACTTACTGGGCATGGACACGCCGTGGCCTCCCCTTTCCAACCCTCTAACCACCCTATTGGTCTGTGTAGCTTCCTGTCATACATGTACTGCATTATGACCACTAGATGGAGCTGAGGATCATCCTTATTTTCTTATTCCTGCTGGGGGGATGTCAGTGTCAGGATGGGGGGGTGTCGGTGTAATATTCCTGGGGGGACATCAGTGTCAGGATGGGGGGTGTCGGTGTAATATTCCTGGGGGGTGTCAGCATGGGGGATGTCGGTGTAATATTCCTGGGGGGGCGTCAGTGTCAGGATGGGGGGTGTCGGTGTAATATTCCTGGGGGGACGTCAGTGTCAGGATGGGGGGGTGTCGGTGTAATATTCCTGCTGGGGGGTATGTGTGTAATATTCCTGCTGGGGGGTATGTGTGTAATATTCATGTTGGGGCTTGTCGGTGTAATATTCCTGATGGGGGAGTATGGGTGTAATATTCATGTTGGGGGGACGTTTGTGCAGGAAGTTCTTGTCGTATGATGGACATGGCGAGGATTTGGTCACACCTAGGTGTTCTGGATTCCCGAATCGGTGCAAAACGCAGCACACACTTGCGATCCCTTTACTTTCAATATCATCCCAATGGAGGCGTGATTTTGCCGCGATTGTTGCCTGACGGCCTATGGGAAATAGGCGTCCCGCAATTTTTTTTGTGTGATTTGTCAGGTGACAATATTGTCCCATGATTGGGGTGCCATTGAAAATAACTGGATCACAATCTGGAATCGCAGTAATTCCGCCCGCGATCCGGAAGGCCTAGGTGTGATCACAGCCTAAGCGTCTTCTATCAGTTGCTGGGTTCATCTTCTATAGGTTCTGGGGAACATTTTCTTCCTCAAACATTCCACACATTCGCTTCATTCTTCATTCCACCCTTGTATAGCGCTTTTCTCTCTGAGAACTCCAAGTATTGGAGAAGGCGTTGGCCGGGAATCGAACCCGGGTCAGCTGCTTAAAAGGCAGCTATGCTCACCACTGCACCACCAACGCAAGGTAGCATGTCTTTAGTGTGGGAGGAAACCGGAGTACCCGGAGGAAACCCACGCAAGCACAGGGAGAACATGCAAACTCCATGCAGATAGTGTCCTGGTCAGGATTTGAACCATGGACCCCAGTGCTGCAAGGCTAACCCCTAAGCCTCTGTGCTGCCTGTATGCGGCCTCTGTTCTCTAAGGCCCGCCCCCGCTGAACGGAGTTACATAGTTACATAGTTACATAGTAGGTGAGGCTGAAAAAAGACACACGTCCATCAAGTCCAACCTATGTGTGTGATTATGTGTCAGTATTACATTGTATATCCCTGTATGTTGCGGTCATTCAGGTGATTATCTAATAGTTTCTTGAAGCTATCAATGCTCCCCGCTGAGACCACCGCCTGTGGAAGGGAATTCCACATCCTTACCGCTCTTACAGTAAAGAACCCTCTACGTAGTTTAAGGTTAAACCTCTTTTCTTCTAATTGTAATGAGTGGCCCCGAGTCTTATTAAACTCTCTTCTGCGAAAAAGTTTTATCCCTATTGTGGGGTCACCAGTACGGTATTTGTAAATTGAAATCATATCCCCTCTCAAGCGTCTCTTCTCCAGAGAGAATAAGTTCAACGCTCGCAACCTTTCCTCATAACTATGATCCTCCAGACCCTTTATTAGCTTTGTTGCCCTTCTTTGTACTCACTCCATTTCCAGTACATCCTTCCTGAGGACTGGTGCCCAGAACTGGACAGCATAATCCAGGTGCGGCCGGACCAGAGTCTTGTAGAGCGGGAGAATTATCGTTTTATCTCTGGAGTTGATCCCCCTTTTAATACATGCCAATATTCTGTTTGCCTTATTAGCAGCAGCTTGGCATTGCATGCCATTGCTGAGCCTATCATCTACTAGGACCCCCAGGTCCTTTACCATCCTAGATTTCCCCAGAGGTTCTCCCCCCAGTGTATAGATTGCATTCATATTTTTACCACCCAAATGCATTATTTTACATTTTTCTACATTGAACCTCATTTGCCATGTAGTCGCCCACCCCATTAATTTGTTCAGATCTACTTGCAAGGTTTCCACATCCTGCGGAGAAGTTATTGCCCTGCTTAGCTTAGTATCGTCTGCAAATACAGAGATTGAACTGTTTATCCCATCCTCCAGATCATTTATAAACAAATTAAATAGGATTGGTCCCAGCACAGAACCCTGGGGAACCCCACTACCCACCCCTGACCATTCCGAGTACTCCCCATTTATCACCACCCTCTGAACACGCCCTTGTAGCCAGTTTTCAATCCAGGTACTCACCCTATGGTCCATGCCAACGGACCCTATTTTGTACAGTAAACGTTTATGGGGAACTGTGTCAAATGCTTTTGCAAAATCCAGATACACCACGTCTACGGGCCTTCCTCTATCTAGATGGCAACTCACCTCCTCATAGAAGGTTAATAGATTGGTTTGGCAAGAACGATTCTTCATGAATCCATGCTGATTACTGCTAATGATATCGTTCTTATTACTAAAATCTTGTATATAGTCCCTTATCATCCCCTCCAAGATTTTACATACTATTGATGTTAGGCTAACTGGTCTGTAATTCCCAGGGATGTTTTTTGGGCCCTTTTTAAATATTGTTGCTACATTGGCTTTTCTCCAATCAGCTGGTACCATTCCAGTCAATAGACTGTAAAAATTAGGAACAACGGTCTGGCAATCACCTGACTGAGTTCCCTAAGTACCCTCGGATGCAAGCCATCTGGTCCCGGTGATTTATTAATGTTAAGTTTTTCAAGTCTAATTTTAATTCTGTCCTCTGTTAACCATGGAGGTGCTTCCTGTGTTGTTGTGTCATGAGGATAAACACTGCAGTTTTGGTTACTGAAGCCCCCTGATTCACTCGTGAAGACTGAGGAGAAGAATAAATTCAATACCTTTGCCATCTCCCCATCCTTTGTAACCAGATGTCCTTCCTTGTTCTTTATGGGGCCAATATGGTCTGTCCTCCCTTTTTTACTGTTTACATACTTAAAGAATTTCTTGGGATTTTTTTTGCTCTCCTCTGCTATGTGTCTTTCGTGTTCTATCTTAGCCGTCCTAATTGCACCCTTACATTTCTTATTGCATTCTTTATAAAGTCTGAATGCTGAGGATGATCCCTCAACCTTGTATTTTTTGAAGGCCTTCTCCTTTGCTTTTATATGCATTTTTACATTGGAGTTAAGCCATCCAGGATTTTTGTTTGCTCTTTTAAATTTATTACCCAATGGGATACATTGGCTAATGCCCTTATTTAATATGCTCTTAAAGCAAACCCATCTCTCCTCCGTATTCTTTGTTCCTAATATTTTATCCCAATTTATGCCTTTTAGCAAGGTTTGTAGTTTAGGGAAGTTGGCTCTTTTGAAATTCAGTGTCTTTGTATTCCCTTTATGTTTCCTATTTGTGTGATTTATACTGAAACTAATTGACCTGTGATCGCTGTTACCTAAATTGCCCCGTATTTCCACATCTGTGATCAGGTCTGTATTGTTGGTAATCAGTAGATCTAGTAATGTTTTATTTCTAGTTGGTGCGTCTACCATCTGACCCATAAAATTGTCCTGCAAGACATTAAGGAACTGGCGAGCCTTAAATGAATGCGCGGTTCCCTCCGCCCAGTCTATGTCTGGATAATTAAAATCCCCCATTATGATAACACTTCCCATCCTTGCTGCTGATCCAATTTGTGATAGGAGATCCGTCTCCACTTCCTCCTTCAGGTTAGGGGGCCTATAGCATACTCCCAGTATTATTTTCCCCTTAGCTTCATCCCTTTGGAGCTCTACCCATAAGGATTCCACCTCCTCTCTAGCTCCCTCAGTGATGTCATCTCTCCCATTCGCTTGTACATTATTCTTGATATATAGGCATACCCCTCCCCCTTTTTTACCCTCTCTATCCTTGCGGTATAGGGTATACCCTTGAATGTTTGCCAGCCAATCATGAGAGCTGTTGAACCAGGTCTCTGAAATTCCCACAAAATCCAAATCCTCCTTGTATAACAGTATCTCTAGTTCACCCATCTTGTCTGCCATGCTCCTGGCATTGGTGAACATGCCACATAGTTTAGACCGGTCGCATATTGTCCTCGTATTGGGTGTTTCAAAATTGCAACTAGGACTTGCTACTATACTCACCTTGTGTTTTTGTGCTTTGGTTAACCTACCACTAATGCCCCCAACACTACCCTCTGGAATATCATCCGCGCTGGCTATCACTGTCTCTGGACCCTCCCCTCCATCGCCTAGTTTAAAAACCCCTCTAACCCCCTCTAAGTTCATCAATTATGTCCACTCCAAGCGCCTCCAGAAGAAATCCAAACTTATCCTAAACTGCAATCTATGTATATAACACTCCAAAACACACCCAAAGAATACCGGCCTCCAACCTCCCCTCAGCCGGTCCAACACACGCCCGAGGGGGAGTATGGAAGAGGGAGAGAGGGAGGAAAGGAGGGGGGAGGAGAGGTTAGGAGTAAGGAAGGGGTGTGGGGGTTCCCCCCAACCCTCACCCCCTTCTTTCTCCAACCTCCCCCCCCCCTTTTCCTCCCTCTCTCCCTCTTCCATACTCCCCCTTGTTCTTCAGGTGATTATGTTTTGGCGACGTATTGTCGAACCTTAAAGCTGCTGCAGAAAGGTAAATAAAGGGCTGATGGGAAGACCCTCCGGTTACTGGAGTGACAGCTCGCACCAATATAGGTACCTGTGTTGGTACAGCCGTACCTGGTCCCAGGGAGGCTTCCTCAGACTTTTTGTTGAATCTTCTTCTAGGAACAGCCAATTGTCTTGTTTGTCCAGCTGCATTGATAGTTGGTGATTCAGAAGTTCCAAAAACAAAAATGGAGGGCTGATGGGAAAACCCTCTGGTTACTGAAGTGGCAGCCACCAGTGTAGGGACCTGTGTTGGTACAGCCATACCTGGTCCCTCGGGAGGGTTCCTTAGAATTTTTGTTGAGTCTTCTTCTAGGAACATTCAATCATCTTGTTTGTCCATTTACATTCATAGTTGGTGATTCAGAAGCTCCAAAAAGGGAAAAGGGAAATAGAGGGCTGATGGGAAGGCCCTCTGGATACTGGAGTGGCAGCCGCCACCAGTGTAGGGACCTGTGTTGGGACCTTATCCTAAACTGCAATCTATGTATATAACACTCCAAAACACACCCAAAGAATACCGGCCTCCAACCTCCCCTCAGCCGGTCCAACACACGCCCGAGGGGGAGTATGGAAGAGGGAGAGAGGGAGGAAAGGAGGGGGGAGGAGAGGTTAGGAGTAAGGAAGGGGTGTGGGGGTTCCCCCCAACCCTCACCCCCTTCTTTCTCCAACCTTCCCCACCCTATTTCCTCCATCTCTCCCTCTTCCATACTCCCCCTTGTTCTTCAGGTGATTATGTTTTGGCGACGTATTGTCGAACCTTAAAGCTGCTGCAGAAAGGTAAAAAGAGGGCTGATGGGAAGACCCTCCGGTTACTGGAGTGGCAGCTCGCACCAGTGTAGGGACCTGTGTTGGTACAGCCGTACCTGGTCCCAGGGAGGCTTCCTCAGACTTTTTGTTGAGTCTTCTTCTAGGAACAGCCAATTGTCTTGTTTGTCCAGTTGCATTGATAGTTGGTGATTCAGAAGTTCCAAAAACGAAAATGGAGGGCTGATGGGAAAACCCTCTGGTTACTGAAGTGGCAGCCACCAGTGTAGGGACCTGTGTTGGTACAGCCATACCTGGTCCCTCGGGAGGGTTCCTTAGAGTTTTTGTTGAGTCTTCTTCTAGGAACAGTCAATCATCTTGTTTGTCCATTTACATTCATAGTTGGTGATTCAGAAGCTCCAAAAAGGGAAATAGAGGGCTGATGGGAAGGCCCTCTGGATACTGGAGTGGCAGCCACCACCAGTGTAGGGACCTGTGTTGGTAAAGCCGTACCTGGTCCCTGGGAGGGTTCCTCAGACTTTTAGTTGAGTCTGTGATTCAGAAGCTGCTGATGAACGTCACATTCTGCCAGAGTCTCAGTGGTAACGCCACAATCTGCCGATGTCTTAGTGGGAAAGTTACATTCTGCCCAAGTCTCAACAGAATCGTTGCATGCTGGAGGAGTCTCGATGTGAATGACACGTGGTTGATTTAACATTTTTTCCACCCTTTTGGTTATTTTCTTTCCCAACAGAGCTGCACCCTGCTCATTTAAGTGCAGTCCATCCCTGCTGTAGAGCAAGTGACCAATTGAAAAGTCAGTCCAGGTCTCCATGAAGCCAAACCCCTCCTTCCTGCACCAGTTCTTCAGCCACTTGCTAAGCTCCCTAAGCTCCTGTTGCCTCCTTGGTGTGGCTCGAGGTACAGGCAGTATTTCTGAAAATGCTGCCTTGGAGGTCCTTTTCTTCAATATAGCCCCTAAGTCCCTGAAATCATTTTGTAGGGTGCTCCATTTTCTTCTAATGTTGTCATTGGTTCCAATATGTACCATGACAACTGGATCCTCCCCAGCCCCATCCAACAATCCGTCCATCCGATCTGCAATGTCCCGAACTCGTGCGACTGGGAAACAATATACTGTTCGTTGATCGCGGTCATTCTGACAGATTGCCCTCTCTGTCCCTCTAATAACAGAGTCACCTATCACCAGGATCTGCCTATCCTTTTCTTTAAGCTTGCCCTCATCTTCATGGGAGGAGATATTCAAATGGCTGCCCTGGTATTTTGGTGGGTTCTCAACATGAACCTCACATTGTGCTGTAGTCTCAACATGAATGTGACATTCAGGTGGTGTCTCAATGTGAATGTCACATGCTGGTGGAGTATCCGTGTGAGTGTCACATGTCGGTGGAGTATCTGTGTGAACGTCACATGCTGGTGGAGTCTCCGTGTGAACTACACATGCTGGTGGAGGCTCCGTGTGAACGTCACATGCTGGTGGTGTCTCCGTGTGAACGTCACATGCTGGTGGCGTCTCCGTGTGAACGTCACATGCTAGTGGAATCTCCATGTGAACATCCCATGCTGGTGAAGTCTCCGTGTTAACGTCACATGCTGATGGTGTCTTCGTGTGAACGTCATATGCTGGTGGCGTCTCCGTGTGAACGTCACATGCTGGTGGTGGATTTAACATTTTTTCCACCCTTTTGGTTATTTTCTTTCCCAACAGAGTTGCACCCTGCTCATTTAAGTGCAGTCCATCCCTGCTGTAGAGCAAGTGACCAATTGAAAAGTCAGTCCAGGTCTCCATGAAGCCAAACCCCTCCTTCCTGCACCAGTTCTTCAGCCACTTGCTAAGCTCCCTAAGCTCCTGTTGCCTCCTTGGTGTGGCTCGAGGTACAGGCAGTATTTCTGAAAATGCTGCCTTGGAGGTCCTTTTCTTCAATATAGCCCCTAAGTCCCTGAAATCATTTTGTAGGGTGCTCCATTTTCTTCTAATGTTGTCATTGGTTCCAATATGTACCATGACAACTGGATCCTCCCCAGCCCCATCCAACAATCCGTCCATCCGATCTGCAATGTCCCGAACTCGTGCGACTGGGAAACAATATACTGTTCGTTGATCGCGGTCATTCTGACAGATTGCCCTCTCTGTCCCTCTAATAACAGAGTCACCTATCACCAGGATCTGCCTATCCTTTTCTTTAAGCTTGCCCTCATCTTCATGGGAGGAGATATTCAAATGGCTGCCCTGGTATTTTGGTGGGTTCTCAACATGAACCTCACATTGTGCTGTAGTCTCAACATGAATGTGACACTCAGGTGGTGTCTCAATGTGAATGTCACATGCTGGTGGAGTATCCGTGTGAACGTCACATGCTGGTGGAGACTCCGTGTGAACTACACATGCTGGTGGTGTCTCCGTGTGAACGTCACATGCTGGTGGAATCTCCATGTGAACATCCCATGCTGGTGAAGTCTCCGTGTTAACGTCACATGCTGGTGGCGTCTCCGTGTGAACGTCACATGCTGGTGGCGTCTCCCTGTGAACGTCACATGCTGGTGGCGTCTCCGTGTGAACGTCACGTGCTGGTGGCGTCTCCGTGTGAACGTCACATGCTGGTGGCGTCTCCGTGTGAACGTCACCTGCTGGTGGCGTCTCCGTGTGAACGTCACATGCTGGTGGTGTCTCCGTGTGAACGTCACATGCTGGTGGCGTCTCCGTGTGAACGTCACATGCTGGTGGCGTCTCCGTGTGAACGTCACATGCTGGTGGCGTCTCCATGTGAACATCCCATGCTGGTGAAGTCTCCGTGTTAACGTCACATGCTGATGGTGTCTTCGTGTGAACGTCACATGCTGGTGGCGTCTCCGTGTGAACGTCACATGCTGGTGGTGGATTTAACATTTTTTCCACCCTTTTGGTTATTTTCTTTCCCAACAGAGCTGCACCCTGCTCATTTAAGTGCAGTCCATCCCTGCTGTAGAGCAAGTGACCAATTGAAAAGTCAGTCCAGGTCTCCATGAAGCCAAACCCCTCCTTCCTGCACCAGTTCTTCAGCCACTTGCTAAGCTCTCTAAGCTCCTGTTGCCTCCTTGGTGTGGCTCGAGGTACAGGCAGTATTTCTGAAAATGCTGCCTTGGAGGTCCTTTTCTTTAATATAGCCCCTAAGTCCCTGAAATCATTTTGTAGGGTGCTCCATTTTCTTCTAATGTTGTCATTGGTTCCAATATGTACCATGACAACCGGATCCTCCCCAGCCCCATCCAACAATCCGTCCATCCGATCTGCAATGTCCCGAACTCGTGCGACTGGGAAACAATATACTGTTCGTTGATCGCGGTCATTCTGACAGATTGCCCTCTCTGTCCCTCTAATAACAGAGTCACCTATCACCAGGATCTGCCTATCCTTTTCTTTAAGCTTGCCCTCATCTTCATGGGAGGAGATATTCAAATGGCTGCCCTGGTATTTTGGTGGGTTCTCAACATGAACCTCACATTGTGCTGTAGTCTCAACATGAATGTGACACTCAGGTGGTGTCTCAATGTGAATGTCACATGCTGGTGGAGTATCCGTGTGAACGTCACATGCTGGTGGAGACTCCGTGTGAACTACACATGCTGGTGGTGTCTCCGTGTGAACGTCACATGCTGGTGGAATCTCCATGTGAACATCCCATGCTGGTGAAGTCTCCGTGTTAACGTCACATGCTGGTGGCGTCTCCGTGTGAACGTCACATGCTGGTGGCATCTCCCTGTGAACGTCACATGCGGGTGGCATCTCCGTGTGAATGTCACATGCTGGTGGCGTCTCCGTGTGAACGTCACATGCTGGTGGCGTCTCCATGTGAACGTCACATGCTGGTGGCGTCTCTGTGTGAACGTCACATGCTGGTGGCGTCTCCGTGTGAACGTCACATGCTGGTGGCGTCTCCGTGTGAACGTCACATGCTGGTGGCGTCTCCGTGTGAACGTCACATGCTGGTGGCGTCTCCGTGTGAACGTCACATGCTGGTGGCGTCTCTATGTGAACGTCACATGCTGGTGGGGACTCCTTGTGAACGTCACATGCTGGTGGAGTCTCAATGTAGCTTTCATATTCTGTCTCACTCACTGGGGTAGTCCTGCCTTGTGAGCTGTGTCTGCAGTAAATACCGCGTACATCTGAAAAAAAAGAAGAATCAGATTTAGCACCTTCACCTACATTTTATATATATATATACATAAAATTATGGAGAGAAAAGTTCAAAATTCCAGTGCAAGGGACAATAAATAATCAAAACATGACAGGGACACAGGGATGATAATGGCCTTCATATAAAAATTTTGGTTGCCTGACAGTTATGCCGACCCACTAAAATGAAAAAGGGGTCTGATTTTTCAATTTCGGGTGCTGTGGAGTAATCTGCAGTGCTTCTGTTTCTTATTAAACACCCGTGATGATGAATGCGGACATATTTAATAAATAGCATCCCCCAGGACACCTACAGTGTCCCATCTGATAACAAATAGAGATCATACACCCATCAGCATGACCAACATACACATAAGAAGATCAAACCTACCTTGCGTATCCTCAAAACTCACCGTATCTGTCAGAACAAAGACATAGCAGGCACCTCCTGCTCCATGGCCGGCTCTGTGGCTGGGGCCACCAGTCCCGTCTGGCCTGGTGGCCATGTCTTTGTTCTGACAGATACGGTGAGTTTTGAGGATACGCTTGGTAGGTTTGATCTTCAAGCCCTTCTTATGTGTATGTTGGTCTTGGTGATGGGTGCATGATCTCTATTTGTTATCAGATGGGACACTGTAGGTGGCCTGGGTACCTCTTCTTACATCAGTTTTGGACCCTTTAGTAGTGTGCATTAGCTTGATTACATTCTATATACATGGTGAGTTTTATTTTCATGTTGTGTGCCCCTCTGTATAGTGCTGACCCTCATAGATATTCATTAGGGGTGCAACGGATCAAAAAACTCATGGTTCGGATCGTTCCTCGGATCAGGAGTCACGGTTCGGATCAACAAAAAAAAATCTCCCCCACTGTAATATCCACAATCTCCCCCACTGTAATTTATTAGCAGGGTATGGCAGGGTATTGCAGGGTATTGGCAGGGTATATTGGCAGGGTATTGGCAGAGTATTGGCAGGGTATGGCAGAGTATTGGCAGGGTATGGCAGAGTATTGGCAGGTTTTGTCAGAGTATTGGCAGGGTATGGAAGAGTATTGGCAGGGCATTGCAGAGTATTGTCAGGGCATTGCAGAGTATTGTCAGGGCATTGCAGAGTATTGTCAGGGTATGGAAGAGTATTGGCAGGGCATTGCAGAGTATTGTCAGGGTATGGAAGAGTATTGGCAGGGCATTGCAGAGTATTGGCACTGCTGCCATCCGAACTCTCCCCTCCACTGTACAGATCAGTACACAGAGGGGAGAGAGGAACCGGCGTCATGACATTACGCCGGTTTGTTACAAGTGATCGCTCCGTCATTTGACGGAGTGATCACGTGGTAAACGGCCACCGGGTGTACCAAGATGGCCGCCGCTCCGGAGCTAGGCCGAAGCCGCGGCCTTTCCTATGGCCGAGGCCACAGAGCGCTCCGCGGATCGCGGGTGTCCAGATCCGCGGAGGTTGATCCGTATGGATCACGGATCAATGATGATCCGTTGCATCCCTAATATTCATTGAACATATTTATGTTGTTATATCTTTTTGATACACATTTACTTTGATAACAGAAATGTTAATTTACGGTCATGCATACTTACTAAAAATTCTTAATGCAAATTTTTGGAATTATTGTTGTTTATTTTTTATTTTGATTGTATTTGTCTTTTGCTAGCTACATATTGCTTTGTAAGCTCCTGAAGAAGCTGAAAAGTGAAACATGTCAAGCAACAAGCATCACGCTGGTTATAGTAACTACTTTATGTGTAAATTGTACATGTGCACTGAATTGTCTTTATGAAATGTGGACAACATTCATTGTCCCCCCGTTTCTTTTAAAACATTGGACTCCAATAACGATGTTTTTATAACAAAATATATTTTTGTGTGTTTTGGCACCATTAAAGAAGATCCTGTTCCTTTAAAGCCTGTTAGACCCCTTTCACACTGGGGCGGTTTGCAGGCGTTATTGTGCTAAAAATACCGCCTGCAAACCGCCCCAAAACAGCCTCCGCTGTTTGTTCAGTGTAAAAGCCCGAGGGCTTTCACACTGAAGCGGTGCGCTGGCAGGAGAAGAAAAAATCTCCTGCAAGCCGCATCTTTGGAGCGGTGAAGGAGCGGTGTATTCACCGCTCCTTCACCGCTCCTGCCCATTGAAATCAATGGGACAGCGTGGCTATACCGCGGTAATACCGCGGCTATAGCTGCGCTATACGAGTGGTTTTAACCCTTTTTCGGCCGCCAGCGGGGGGGTTAAAACTGCGCCGCTAGCGGCCAAATACCGCGGTAAAACAGCGCTAAAAATAGCGCTGTTTTACCGCCGACACCCCCTACCGCCCCAGTGTGAAAGCAGCCTTATAGAGCACAGTGCTTGTGCTGTGTATGAAATAGCTGGATGATCCTACCAGTTTCTACCCTCCCCCCTCTGCGCTGACTCCCATGTATCAGGGCTGCAGAGTCCTGACACCGGAGTCCTGACAGAGGCTTCTTACCACGTGATCATCGCGTGAACCTGGAAGTGCCGGTAAACGGCATTCCTCGGTTCGTGCTGACAGGGAGAGCCAATTGGCAGCTCTCTCTGTCAGAGGGGGGTCTGTGCTGATAATCAGCACATTGATTATCAGTGCAGCCCCCATGAGAGGTGCCCAACAACTGCCAGCAGTGCCCCCTCAAAGTCTCTCAGTGCCCACCACAGTGCCAATCAGTGCCCATCACAGTCCCCACCACAGTGCCAATCAGTGCCCATCAGTGCTGCATATCAGTGCACATCAGTGAAGGAGAAAACAACATTTTATGACAAAATAAGAAAAAAGTTTTTTTGTTCAAAAATTGGGTCTTTTTTAGTTTGTTTAGCAAAAAATAACCCCCCCCCCCCCCCCCCAGAGGTGATGAAATACCAGCAAAAGAAAGCTCTATTTGTGGGAAGAAAATGATAAAAATGTAGTTTGGTTACAGTGTTGTATGACCGCGTAATTGTCATTCAAAGTGGGACAGCGCTGAAAGCTGAAAATTGTCCTGGGCAGGAAGGGGGGGAAGTGCCGGTATTGAAGTGGTGAATCTTCAACTGCCATAATGCTGCACATGTGATCTGTTATGACACAAGCCATTGGATGGTTTGACAGTTTGGTTGAGAGCACAACCAATGTGACAGCATTCCCGACATGCCAGAAATAGAAATGTTTTTTGAAACTGTTAAATCGATGGGATTCCTTCCTCTTTAATACAAGTAGAATATCATCCATTCCTTCCTGTCTAAAGACTTCCCCCAAATGTCACCTCTGCACCCCACAAAGAGAACATTTCTTTATTTTATTTTTTATTTGGATTTCTTGTCCACTGCAGATAAAAAATGGGGGAGGGGAGGGGGAGGAGGAGGAGTCATACTGATCAGTTATCTCCCCAAAACACAACGATTGCACATTAATAACTAATATCTCATCAATATCACTCCAATAATATATATATAGATCACCCCAATAATAATAATTAATATATATATATATATATCACCCCAATAATTTATTGGGGGATCACAACATCCGGCTCTTCCAGCCTTGTGAATGAAGTCTTTAGACAGGAAGGAATGGATGATATTATTATGGGATGGAGATATTACCATAGAAACGTCACATACACAATCCTTCCCATAGGAGGTCCAGTGCAGTCATGTCAGTTATTGTCATGGCAACGCAGCCCCAGCCAGCTGCCTCATTTGCATATAAGGAGTAAACAAGTCCATATAAGGCAGTAGAGGGAGGAGTCCAGTATATATAAAATTATTATTGGGGTGATATATATGATTGGGGTGATCTATATATATATATATATATATATATATATATATATATATAAATGATTGGGGTGATCTATATATATATATATATATATATATATATAAATGATTGGGGTGATATATATATATATATATATATATATATATATATATATATATATATATATATATATATATTATTATTATATATATATATATATATATATATATATATATATATATATATATATATATATATATATATATATATATATATATATATAGATCACCCCAATAATAATTGTATATATATATATATATATATATATATATATATATATATATATATATATATGATTGGGGTGATCTCTATATATATATATATATATATATATATATATATATATATATATGATTGGGGTGATCTATATATATATATATATATAGATCACCCCAATAATAATTTTATATATATATAGATCGCCCCAATAATAATTTTATATATATATATATATAATATATGATTGGGGTGATCTCTCTCTCTCTCTCTCTCTCTCTCTCTCTCTCTCTCTCTCTCTCTCTCTCTCTCTCTATATATATATATATATATATATATATATATATATATATATATATATATATATATATATATATATATATGATTGGGGTGATATATATAGATCACCCCAATAATAATTTTATATATATATATGTATATATATATTATATATATATATATATATAAAATTATTATTGGGTGATCTATATATATATAGATCACCCCAATAATAATTTTATATATATTATTGGAGTGATCTATATATACATCAGGAGTCCACTGCTGCCTGATGTCATCACTGGACTCCTCCCCCTACTGCCTTATATGGACTTGTTTACTCCTTATATGCAAATGAGGCAGCTGGCTGGGGCTGCGTCGCCATGACAATAACTGACATGACTGCACTGGACCTCCTATGGGAAGGATTGTGTATGTGACGTTTCTATGGTAATTTCTCCATCCCATAATAATACCATCCATTCCTTCCTGTCTAAAGACTTCATTCACAAGGCCGGAAGAGCCGGATATTGTGATCCCCCAATAAATTATTGGGGTGATATATATAAATATATTATTATTATTGGGGTGATATATATAAATATATTATTATTATTGGGGTGATATATATATATATTGTATATCACCCCAATATTAATAATAATATATTTATATATATCAGCCCAATAATTTATTGGGGGATCACAATATCTGGCTCTTCCGGCCTTGTGAATGAAGTCTTTAGACAGGAAGGAATGGATGGTATTATTATGGGATGGAGATATTACCATAGAAACGTCACATACACAATCCTTCCCATAGGAGGTCCAGTGCAGTCATGTCAGTTATTGTCATGGCGACACAGCCCCAGCCAGCTGCCTCATTTGCATATAAGGAGTAAACAAGTCCATATAAGGCAGTAGGGGGAGGAGTCCAGTATATATAAAATTATTATTGGGGTGATCTATATATATATATATATATATTTATTATTATTATTATTATTATTATTATACGAGATTTATATAGCGCCAACAGTTTACTCAGCGCTTTACAATGTATAAGGGGGACAACACAATTACAGTACAGTTCAATACAAAAGGTACAGGAGGGCCCTGATATATATATATATATATATATATAGATCACCCCAATAATAATTTTATATATATTATTGGAGTGATCTATATATACATCAGGAGTCCACTGCTGTCTGATGTCATCCCTGGACTCCTCCCCCTACTGCCTTATATGGACTTGTTTACTCCTTATATGCAAATGAGGCAGCTGGCTGGGGCTGCGTCGCCATGACAATAACTGACATGACTGCACTGGACCTCCTATGGGAAGGATTGTGTATGTGACATTTCTATGGTAATTTCTCCATCCCATAATAATACCATCCATTCCTTCCTGTCTAAAGACTTCATTCACAAGGCCGGAAGAGCCGGATATTGTGATCCCCCAATAAATTATTGGGGTGATATATATAAATATATTATTATTATTGGGGTGATATATATAAATATATTATTATTATTGGGGTGATATATATATATATATATATATATATATATATATATATATATATATATATATATATATATATATATATATATCACCCCAATATTAATAATAATATATTTATATATATCACCCCAATAATTTATTGGGGGATCACAATATCCGGCTCTTCCGGCCTTGTGAATGAAGTCTTTAGACAGGAAGGAATGGATGGTATTATTATGGGATGGAGATATTACCATAGAAACGTCACATACACAATCCTTCCCATAGGAGGTCCAGTGCAGTCATGTCAGTTATTGTCATGGCGACACAGCCCCAGCCAGCTGCCTCATTTGCATATAAGGAGTAAACAAGTCCATATAAGGCAGTAGGGGGAGGAGTCCAGTAATGACATCAGGCAGCAGTGGACTCCTGATGTATATATAGATCACTCCAATAATAAATATATAAATATATATATATATAAATGGGTAGGAAGGGGGGGAAAGTGCCGGTATTGAAGTGGTGAATCTTCAACTGCCATAATGCTGCACATGTGATCCGTTATGACAGCAGCCATTGGATGGTTTGACAGTTTGGTTGAGAGCACAACCAATGTGACAGTTAGCATTCCCGACATGCCAGAAATAGAAATGTTTTTTGAAACGGTTAAATCGATGGGATCCCTTCCTCTTTAATACAAGTAGAAATCGTTTTATTTATAAATACGCACAGGCACGAGGATGCAGATTTTTATCTGACAGAGGAGATGATATAAAGATCAGATTGTGGCTTATCAATCACTTTAATATCCCTTCTGTTCTATAATTCTATGAAAACAAATAATCAATAATTTGATCGATGAGTGTAGGTAACTTATCCAGAGTACTTTTTGTATCTATCACTATCCATAACACTTACCAGTTTCGGTGTCTCTATCTCGTTGATGTCCATTGACTTTACAGCCGGAACCGAAACATCCAACAACGGCCCTGAAACAGCCGCGCACAATCCTCTTCATTTTGGAGGGCTTTTTGGTTGGGGTATCTGCAGGCTGGTCACTGATGCCTCCTACCATTGCCCCTCCTTTGCTGGCTTTCTCTTTGGTGTTTTTCAGAGAAAGAAGTCGATTACATTTAAATCGGTTCATTATTAGGAATAAAGAAACTCGCTTTAAATGTATGACAATAGAAATCGCAATGAAATTGAATCGAACTAAATCAAATCCAATAAAATCGCAAGAAATATCTCAGGTGAGATAAGAAGCGTCTCTTCACTGGTCAGTGATCTCTGAGCTTCTGAGAGCTCACTGACCTGCGTCTGGCTATACAGAGACTCAGCCTATGACATCATAGGCAGAGAATCAAGGGACCAATCAGATCGCAGTGTGCAGTCAGGTAACTTTTTTTTTTTTTTGAAAAATAACTGACGATTTTTCTTAAAGGAGCCACGTCCTTATTTGTGAGCTTTGTGAATTCATATATGGCTCCTGGAAGAACAAGTTATTGTGAATGAGATTTAACCCTTGCAGTCCCATGGCTGAAATAAAGATCTCTATTCTTATGATAACATTGTGAATGGAGCCTTAGAAATTCTCCATCAAATCTTTTCTTTTATTGTATCATTATTATACACCAATTATTTATCCATTTTTAACCCTTTCACTGCCAAATCAAATGTTTTCCCTTTCATTTATGAATTCTTTATGAAACCAATTCCCCACCCCCTTTTGTTTTTAACCCTTTCACTGCAAAATCATAATTTTTTTTCATTTTTAACCCTTTCTATGAACCTTTTTTTTTTCCAAAACACAGATTTTTGTAAGTTTTTTTTTTTTTAACCCTTTCAGTGCCAAACCAACTTCTTTTCTTTTTTATACCCTCCCCTCCCCCCATTTTTAACCCTTTTACCGCCAAAACCAATGTGTTTTTCATTTTTCTTGCCCATATGTAAAATCACTAAAGGAAAACTTGTTTATTGTTAGTGTTGGATGGAGTGGAGAGGGATTAGAGCCCCTGTCAGGTTTTTATTGCTGTCTGCGCCCCCTTTAGGAAGATTCATTCTCTTCAACTGCCAAATTCTTTCAGTTTTTAACCCTTTCACTACCAAACTATATTGTTCATTTGTTTCAACCCTTTAACTGTCAAACCAAGTAACCCCTCCCCCTCCCCTCCCCCTACACACACGCATTTTAACTGCCACTTTCACTGCTAAATAATTTTTTTTTAATTTCTCCCCCATATGTTACATTATAAATAAAGGAAAATGTTTTTATTGTTGGTGTTAGATGGAGTGGAGAGGGATTAGAAGTCCCTGGCTCCGCCTCCTGCACAGGCTGATAGGTTCCTGGAGCCTTCACTAACATGGCAGACCGCCCACAAGTCCTGGTCCAGTGAGCAGCAGTCATTGGTTGCTAGAGATGCCGGCATGCCTAACAACCAATGACTACACGTGCCTGCTGTGTGCCCTGCAGCACATTTCTCCTGCCAGCTCCCACCTTCTGCCTGCCAGGCTATAAAGACTTCTACAGGTACACTGAGCTCTGTGATGGGGCAACTGATCTATGGGGGTACTCTGATGGAGGCAACTAATCTATGGGGGCACGATGATGAGCCAACTAATTTATGGAGGCAGTTTGATGGGGCAATTAATCTATGGGGGCACAATGATGAGGCAACTAATCTATGGGGGCAGTTTGATGGGGCAATTAATCTATGGGGGCACGATGATGAGGCATCTAATCTATGGGGACACTGTGATGGGGCAATTAATCTATGGGGACACTATGATGGGGCAACTGATCTATATATGTACTCTGATGGGTGCAGCTAATCTAACAGGACATTCTGATGGGCTAACTGATCTATTGGGGCACTCTGATGGGGCAAGTGATTTATGGGGGAATCCGAAATACAAAAACGTACAATACTTCAGCTGATCAGTCCTTAGATATGGTGGCTGCATTCATTTTCTTTTCCCTTTGTCTTTGATCCTGCCGGTAACTTCCTGTCCTAGGGTGACAACACTCATTGTACTGAATCTATGGAGACGTTGTGTTGTCACCGTAGAACAGAAAGTGTGTTTGGACAACAGAATACTCCCCCCCTGTCTATAACATAGTGAGGTGATGTTTTGTAGTCCACATAGAGAACTGGGACTGAAAACAGTCCAGAGACAACGAGAGCAGAAATTTCTGAGCTCTGTATATTTCCGGCAGGATGAAAAGTGACATTTTTGCACTTGTAGAAGGGATAGAAGAATACGGTATATTCTATATCTTCATGCAGACTTGTAAAGTTGCTGAGAGGTCCACTTTAAGGTCTGCCTGGAGTCCTGCTATGAAGCCTTGATTGCTGAGCTCTTCTTGTCCAGGATAGGGACTCTTACGTCTTCCCTTCTTCTTGTCATAGGAAAAATACCTCAGCTGCTTGTTAAGTGAATATCAAGAGAAAGATGAAGTGGAGCAACAAAGAGCGCTGTGCGCCAAAGCCTGCCGAAGATCCTCCAAGGGTAAGTACTAGCAGATAACAGCCCCTGCTTCACCATAGCGACACACTTTATTTTCTATCAAAGCTGCTGCTAGAATGGAAATCACCTTGCCTTAAGTGTGGACCCCCGAGCAGAGGAAATATTTTGGCACTTACTGGGCATGGACACGCCGTGGCCTCCCCTTTCCAACCCTCTAACCACCCTATTGGTCCGTGCAGCTTCCTGTCATACATGTACTGCATTATGACCACTAGATGGAGCTGAGGATCATCCTTTTTTCTTATTCCTGCTGGGGGGATGTCAGTGTCAGGATGGGGGGTGTGGGTGTAATATTCCTGGGGGGTGTCAGGATGGGGGGTGTCAGTGTAATATTCCTGGGGGGATGTCAGTGTCAGGATGGGGGTGTCGGTGTAATATTCCTGGGGGGACGTCAGTGTCAGGATGGGGGGTGTCGGTGTAATATTCCTGGTGGGATGTCAGTGTCAGGATGGGGGGTGTCGGTGTAATATTCCTGGGGGACGTCAGTGTCAGGATGGGGGGTGTCGGTGTAATATTCCTGGGGGGATGTCAGTGTCAGGATGGGGGGTGTCGGTGTAATATTCCTGGGGGGATGTCAGTGTCAGGATGGGGGGGTGTCGGTGTAATATTCCTGGGGGGACTGTCAGTGTCAGGATGGGGGGTGTCGGTGTAAAATTCTGCTGGGGGGATGTCAGTGTCAGGATGGGGGAGTGTCGGTGTAATATTCCTGGGGGGACCTCAGTGTCAGGATGGGGGGTGTTGGTGTAATATTCCTGCTGGGGGGGATGTCAGTGTCAGGATGGGGGGTGTCGGTGTAATATTTCTGGGGGGATGTCAGTGTCAGGATGGGGGGTGTCGGTGTATTATTCCTGGGGGGATGTCAGTGTCAGGATGGGGGGTGTCGGTGTAATATTCCTGGGGGATGTCAGTGTCAGGATGGGGGGTGTCGGTGTAATATTCCTGCTGGGGGGATGTCAGTGTCAGGATGGGGGATGTCGGTGTAATATTCCTGGGGGTATGTCAGTGTCAGGATGGGGGGGTGTCGGTGTAATATTCCTGGGGGGATGTCAGTGTCAGGATGGGGGTGTCGGTGTAATATTCCTGGGGGGATGTCAGTGTCAGGATGGGGGGGTGTCGGTGTAATATTCCTGGGGGGATGTCAGGATGGGGGGGTGTCGGTGTAATATTCCTGGGGAGATGTCAGTGTCAGGATGGGGGGGTGTCGGTGTAATATTCCTGGGGGGATGTCAGTGTCAGGATGGGAGTGTCGGTGTAATATTCCTGGGGGATGTCAGTGTCAGGGTGGGGGGGGGGGTGTCGGTGTAATATTCCTGGGGGGATGTCAGTGTCAGGATGGGGGGTGTCGGTGTAATATTCCTGCTGGGGGGATGTCAGTGTCAGGATGGGGGTGTCGGTGTAATATTCCTGGGGGGATGTCAGTGTCAGGGTGGGGGGTGTCGGTGTAATATTCCTGGGGGGATGTCAGTGTCAGGATGGGGGGTGTCGGTGTAATATTCCTGGGGGGATGTCAGTGTCAGGATGGGGGGTGTCGGTGTAATATTCCTGGGGGGATGTCAGTGTCAGGATGGGGGTGTCGGTGTAATATTCCTGGGGGGATGTCAGTGTCAGGATGGGGGGGTGTCAGTGTAATATTCCTGGGGGGATGTCAGTGTCAGGATGGGGGTGTCGGTGTAATATTCCTGGGGGGGTGTCAGTGTCAGGATGGGGGGGTGTCGGTGTAATATTCCTGGGGGGATGTCAGTGTCAGGATGGGGGTGTCGGTGTAATATTCTGGGGGGATGTCAGTGTCAGGATGGGGGGGTGTCAGTGTAATATTCCTGGGGGGATGTCAGTGTCAGGATGGGGGTGTCGGTGTAATATTCCTGGGGGGTGTCAGTGTCAGGATGGGGGGGTGTCGGTGTAATATTCCTGGGGGAATGTCAGTGTCAGGATGGGAGTGTCGGTGTAATATTCCTGCTGGGGGGATGTCAGTGTCAGGATGGGGGGGTGTCGGTGTAATATTCCTGGGGGGACCTCAGTGTCAGGATGGGGGGTGTCGGTGTAATATTCCTCTAAGGGGGCGTTCTGTATAAAGGGAGGGTTGTGTTCTTTATTTAAAGGTTTTCTAAGTGGGGTGTTCTGTATAAGGGGTCTTCCAAGGGGGGTGGCCTGTATAAAGAGAATTTCTAAGGGAAGGTACTCTCTATAATTCTTTTAAAAAGGGGTCTTCTAAGGAGGTGCCCTGCATAAAGGGCTCTTCCAAGAGGGGTGTTCTGTAATAAGGGGTCATCTATATAAGGGGGTATTCCAAATGACTGTTCTGTATAAAGGGGTCTTCTAAGGGGGTATTTTGTACATAGGGTACAGAGTTCTCTATCCATGCTGTATAATGTTCCAGCAGCACAGAAAGAGCAGCCACTATCATGGTGTAACCATTAGATGGCGCCCTCCGCCTTCACCTTCCCATTTAGGCCATTGTGGAAAAGCTTTCTATCAACTTCTGTTCTGAAAAAAGATCAGTAATACAGAAAGCTGGGAGAGGGTTGAAAGTTCTCTATAAGGGGCTCTTTTAGGAGGGGTGTTCTGTATAATAGGGTCTTCTAAAGGGGGTGTCCTATAGAAAGGATCCTCTAAGGAGCGTACAAAAAGGTCTTCTAAAGGGTCATCTAAGGGGGGTATAAAGAGATTTTCTAAAGGGAATATTTTGTAAAAAGGTGTCCCCTAAGGTGGATGTTATATAGGTTGGGGGGGAGGGGGGTCCTGTATTAAAGGGTTTTCTAAGCAGGGTATTCTGTATAAGGGGTATTTCAAGGGGGGGGAGTGTTCTGTATAAAGAGGATTTCTAGGGGGGGTATTCGCTATAATTTTATAAAAAGGGGTCTTCGAAGGAAGTGCCCTGCATGAGGGGCGTTCTGTATAAAGAGGTCTTCTAAACTGGGTGTTCTGTATAAAGGGGTCTTTTAAGCGTATATATATATATATACACAGTAAGGGGGTATTCCAAAGGGGTGTTCTGTACAACAAAGGTCTTCTATGGGGATGTTTTGTATACATGGGTTTTCTAATGGGATGCTCTGTATAAGGGGGGTTTCTAAGGGAGGTGTTCTGTATAAAGGGGGTCTTCTAAAGTGGTATTTTCTACATAGGAGTCTTTAAAAATGACTGTTCTGTATAAAGGGGTTCTCTACAAGGGTTGTTCTGTATAAAGTATAAAGGGGTCTTCTACAGGGTTATTCTGTAGTTAGGGGTCTTCTACAGGGGGTGTTCTGTATAAAGGGGTATTTTTTGGCAGTGGTTCTCAACCTCAGTCCTCAAGTACCCCCAAAGGCCATGTTTTGGGAACTTCCCTTAAGATCTATTTTATCTATCAATATAATTGATATTGATTTTAAAGCAGCTGTGCAAAGTAAAGGAAACAGTGGTGGCTGGTGGGTTTTTTTTTTTGGGGTGGGGGGGGCCGCAAACAACCACCCCCCACCCTGTTCGGCTGGTGGCACCCCCTGCTTCCACTTGGTCGGGTCACCCTCACCCCACCCTCCCCCGGGGGTTTGTGGTTCCGGGCGGGCATCACTACTACGGGCGGCGGACATGTTTCTCCTCCTCCTCTGCATTGAGGAGGAGAAATTTTTGTTGTACAACAACACCTTGAGTTCTGTACATATTTCAAACCCACCGACCGGAATGGGTACATTCCGGTTGACAGTTGTCATCGAGAACAATGGCTTAGGTCAGTGCCCCGTAGCCAATTTTTGAGACTATGGCGTAACTGTACTAGAACTTCGTACTTTTTATCACAGTCCCCTGTTCTTAGAAGCAGATTCCTCGACCCTGACCTTCTAGATGGGGAAATCAATAGATGGGGATGGGGAAATCAATAGGGCATTACTTACTGAAAGGAATTCCACTTTGGTTGAGTGCCCTAAAACCAATTCTGAATCCAAAGTTAAGTGGTCTTTTTTTACCACCCATTCCATTCAATCCAAACAGATTAAAGCTATTGTAAAAAAGCATTGGAGAATACTCCTGAATGATAAACTGTTAGGTTCTGTTTTACCGAAACAAGCAGCTGTGGTTTTTAGGGGGGCTCAGTCCATCCAGGGGAAAATTGCTCCAAATATAATAGACCCCCCCCCCAAGAATGTGTCCTTTTTTCAGGAGTGCAAGGGTTATTACCCTTGCCGTAAGTGCAAGGTGTGCCTCCATAACACTGGAGGAAGACGCAAGAGTGTTACCTTTCAGTCTACTGTCACGTCTCGTATATACCAAATGAAGCACTTTACCACATGTTCCTCACAATATATTGTCTATTTGCTGACTTGTCCCTGCCACAGGCAGTATGTGGGTCGCACGATTAGAACCTTTTCTGTTTGTGTTAACGAACACGTGGCTGCAATTAAGAAGGGTAGGGACAAGCATACAATACCACGCCATTACTTAGAGTGCCACAATAAAGATCCCACGGGAACCCTGTTCCAGTTCAAGGTTATTGATAGGTTTGTCCCGCACTGGAGGGAGGAGTCACGTTTATGAGGCGTTTCACGCCTCGAGACGTACTGGATTTATGAGTTGAGGTCCTACTTCCCGTTTGGGTTGAACGTGGAGTGGGACCTCAACTCATTCATCAATCGATCCTCAATATTGATTAATTTGCCCATCTTTTTTACTATTCCAATTTCCACTATTTTTTCAGTTTAGACTTATCTTGTCTTAATTGACGGATATTAGGGATGAGCCGAACACCCCCCGGTTCGGTTCGCACCAGAACCCGCGAACGGACCGCAAGTTCGCACGAACGTTAGAACCCCATTGACGTCTATGGGACTCGAACGTTCGAAATCAAAAGTGCTCATTTTAAAGGCTAATTTGCATGGTATTGTCCTAAAAAGGGTTTGGGGACCCGGGTCCTACCCCAGGGGACATGTATCAATGCAAAAAAAACTTTTAAAAACGGCCGTTTTTTCGGGAGCAGTGATTTTAATGATGCTTAAAGTAAAAAAAAAAAAGTGAAATATTCCTTTAAATATCGTACCTGGGGGGTGTCTATAGTATGCCTGTAAAGTGACGCGTGTTTCCCATGTTTAGAACAGTCCCTGCACCAAATGTCATTTTTAAAGGAAAAAATCTCATTTAAAACTGCTTGCGGGTTTAATGTCATGTCGGGTCATGGCAATATGGATGAAAATCAGTGAGACAAACGGCATGGGTACCCCCCAGTCCATTACCAGGCCCTTTGGGTCTTGTATGGATATTAAGGGGAACCCCGCACCCAAAATTAAAATAAGGAAAGGTCCCTATATACTCTGAACAGCAGTATACAGGCGGTGCAAAGAAGACAGGGACTGTAGGTTTGTTGTTAAGTAGAATCTGTTTGTAATTTTGAACATTTTTAATGTGTTTAGCTCCAGCCAAAAAATCTTTTCTAAGCTTTTTGGAAAACATAGGGAAGGGTTATCACCCCTGTGACATTTGTTTTGCGTCTTTCCTCCTCTTCAGAAGATTTCACCTCACTTTTTTGTCCCAATGAAAAATGTTTTTTGAAAATTTGGGTTTTTTTGTGGAACAAGGATTGGAAAGCATCAGTGGAAAGGAGAAATTGTTTTCCCATATTAACTCTTACAGGAGAGAATTTCCCTTCCTTAGGGGTAGATTTCATCTCACTTCCTGTTGTCTCCTTCCGTTTGCAAGTAGGAGTCGTTTGTAAGTTAGATGCCCTATATACTCAGCAGAAATTTGGGCCTTAGGTGTTGCTGTGGCCAAAACACTGTAAGCCCTCACAGGGCCCTGCTGTGAAATATTAGATCAAGAATTGTAATTACATGCCCCTGTTGAACAGGAGCTGAAAAATTAGGCCTTAGGCACTGGTGCTGGTGCCACAACACTGCAACCCCTCACAGACACTCTAGTTGGAACGCAGGAACGAGCCCTGCTGCAAAGTATTGCATCAAAAATTGTAATTACACGCCCCTGTTAGACAGGGGCAGAAAAATTGGGCCTTAGGCACTGGTGCTGGTGCCACAACACTGCAACCCCTCACAGACACTCTAGTTGGAACGCAGGAACGAGCCCTGCTGCAAAGTATTGCATCAAAAATTGTAATTACACGCCCCTGTTAGACAGGGGCAGAAAAATTGGGTCTTAGGCACTGGTGCTGGTGCCACAACACTGCAACCCCTCACAGACACTCTAGTTGAAACGCAGGAACAAGCCCTGCTGCAAAGTATTGCATCAAAAATTGTAATTACACGCCCCTGTTAGACAGGGGCTGAAAAATTGGGTCTTAGGCACTGGTGCTGGTGCCACAACACTGCAACCCCTCACAGACACTCTAGTTGGAATGCAGGAACGAGCCCTGCTGCAAAGTATTACATCAAAAATTGTAATTACACGCCCCTGTTAAACAGGGGCTGAAAAATTGTGCCTTAGGCACTGGTGGTGGCGCCCAGAACCAAAAATGTTCTTACAAGCTATCAGCGTGATGATTGAGGAGGAAGAGGATAATTACTCAGGGATAGTCACTCAGCATCAGCATAGGCAGTCTTTGAAGGGATCTGAGATTTCAAAAAAAATTATTCGGTTACATCTGCATCAGGTGCTTGGTAGCTGGTGGTGATCCAAGACTGATTCATTTTTATGAAGGTCAGCCGATCGACCGAGTCGGTGGACAGACGCACCCTGTGATCGGTTACCACGCCTCCAGCAGCACTGAATGTGCGTTCCGAAAGAACGCTGGATGCAGGACAGGCCAGTAGCTCAATTGCATACTGTGCAAGCTCTGGCCAGTGATCCATCCTCAAGACCCAGTAACCCAGAGGATTTTCGGTGGGAAAGGTGTCCAAGTCTGATCTTGCCCCTAGGTATTCCTGCACCATGTAAAACAGACGCTGGCGATGGTTGCTGGAACCGATCATACCTTGGGGCTGCGGACCAAAAAATTGTCTGAACGCATCGGTCAGACGGCCACCTTCTCCACCGCTCCTTCTTTGACTGACCGAAGCCTCAGCAACACGTTGTCCAGAAACAGGAGTTTGTAACCTCCCAGTCTCTGGGAACGCGTTGCACAGACCTTTCTGCAAGGCCTCCCGAAGTTGTTTCATCCTCTGCTCCCTCTGCGATGGCAAGATAAGGTCCGCAACCTTACCCTTGTAACGTGGATCAAGGAGAGTTGCCAGCCAGTATTGGTCCTTCTCCTTGATACCACGAATACGAGGATCCTTACGCAGGCTTTGCAGGATCAGGGAGGCCATGCAGCGTAGGTTTGCTGAGGCATTCGGTCCGGAGTCCTCTGGGTCACTAAGGACAACAACGTCCGCAGCCACCTCCTCCCAGCCACGTACAAGTCCATGTGTTCCTTGGGACTGATCCCTTAAAGACTGCTGATGCTGAGTGCCAGGCTCCACCTCCATACTGACACAATCTTCCTCCTCCTCCTCCTCCTCCTCCTCGTCCTCTTCCTGTGTGATCGGCGGGCACGCAGGAACACTGTCTGGATAAAGGGGGCCTTGAGAGCTAAGGAAGTCCTCCTCTTCCTGCCTCTGTTCTGCCTCAAGTGCCCTGTCCATTATTCCACGCAGCGTGTGCTCCAACAGGTGGACAAGGGGGACAGTGTCACTGATGCATGCACTGTCAGTGCTCACCATCCTCGTGGCCTCCTCGAATGGTGACAGGACAGTGCATGCATCCCTGATCATGGCCCACTGGCGTGGGGAAAAAAAACCAAGGTCCCCTGACCCTGTCCTGGTGCCATAGTCGCACAGGTACTCATTGATGGCCCTCTGCTGCGTGTGCAGCCGCTGCAGCATGGCCAACGTCGAGTTCCACCTGGTGGGCATGTCACAGATTAGGCGGTTCTTGGGCAGGTTAAACTCCTTTTGGAGGTCCGTCAGCCGAGCACTGGCATTATATGACCGGCGGAAATGCACAGAGACTTTCCTGGCCTGCCTCAGGACATCCTGTAAGCCCGGGTACCTGCCCAAGAACCGCTGCACCACCAAGTTAAGGACGTGAGCCAAACAGGGCACATGGGTCAGTTGTCCCTGTCGGAGGGCAGAGAGGAGGTTGGTGCCATTGTCGCAAACCACCATTCCTGCCTTAAGTTGGCGTGGCGTCAACCACCTCTGAACCTGCCCCTGCAGAGCTGACAGAACCTCTGCCCCAGTGTGGCTCCTGTCCCCCAAGCACACCAGCTCAAGCACCGCATGGCATCTTTTGGCCTGCGTACTTGCGTAGCCCCTTGAACGCCTACGGAGCACCGCTGGTTCCGAGGAAGAGGCCATGGAGGAAGAAGAAGAGGAGGGGGTGGAGGAGAGAGGTGTGTCACAATCAGCATTTTGGAGGCGTGGTGGCGGAACAACCTCCAACACTACTGCACCTTGTCCTGCATCCTTCCCAGCTGCCAGCAGAGTCACCCAATGCGCCGTGAAACTTAAGTAACGTCCCTGTCCATGCCTGCTGGACCATGAGTCAGCGGTAATATGCACCTTACCGCTGACCGCCCTGTCCAGCGAGGCATGGACATTGCCTTCCACATGCCGGTAGAGAGCCGGAATCGCCTTCCGTGAGAAAAAGTGGCGTTTGGGTACCTGCCACTGAGGAACCGCACATTCCACAAACTCACGGAAGGGGGCAGAGTCTACCAACTGAAAAGGCAGCAGTTGAAGTGCTAGCAATTTTGCCAAGCTAGCATTCAACCGCTGGGCATGTGGATGGCTGGGAGCAAACTTCTTTCGGCGGTGCAGCAGCTGGGGCAGGGAAATTTGCCTGGTACAATCTGACGTCGGTGTACCAAAAGCAGATTGCCCACAAGTACTTGGCTGTGACACACCTAATTCTACACCTTCATTCCTCTCACTGCAGGTCTCAGAGAGGACTGAAGGTCTAGTGGGGTTGGAAATCTCAGCTGATGAGGAGCAAGGAGAGATCGTCTTTGTTCTTTGGTGTGGGTCTTTTAGATACGCTTGCCAACGAACTGCATGGCAGGTCAACATATGTCTGGTCAAGCATGTGGTACCCAAGCGGGAGATGTTTTGGCCACGCGAGATACGCTTGAGACATATGTTGCAAATAGCAGCGGTGCGATCTGATGCACTCGTCTCAAAAAAGGCCCACACCAAAGAACTTTTTGAATAACGCGCAGAGACTGCAGCGCCCTGCACATGTGGAGCTTTGGGGTGTGATGCAGTCAATGTGCTGCCCTTAGGCTGGCCCCTGGAGGGCATCCTGCCTAGTTGGTGATGTGCCACCTCCTCCTCCTCCTCCTCCTCCTCCTCTCTCCTATCAGGCACCCACGTTGAGTCAGTGACCTCATCATCCCCTCCCTCCTCATCACTGGAGCAAACCTGGCAGTATGCTGCAGCAGGGGGAGCATGACTGCCAGATTGCTGTCCTTCTTGGGCACCCCCTCTGTCCGTGCTCATGTTACTGCCTTCATTGAGCTCAGTATCATCATCAGAGCCTTCCAAACGCTGGGCATCCTCCTGGAGCATGTACCCAACACTGTGGTCAAACAGTTCGAGGGAATCCTCATGAGGACATGGTGGAGCTAGGGAAGGAGTCACTGATGACATTGAGCTGAGGGAAGAGGCCGCTGCTTTGCCAGACAAAGCACCCTGGGCATGGGTGAGAGAGGATGAGGAGGATGAGGACGGCTTGGTCATCCACTCGACCAAGTCTTCCGCATGTTGCGGCTCAACACGGCCAGCTGCCGAAAAAAAAGGCCAAGCGTGTCCCATGGCCACGTGCTGATGAGGATGCACCGTCTCCACGACCAGCACTAGACACAGAGCCTGCTTGCCCTCTCTTATTGGCTTGTGACTGTCTGCCTCTCCTTCTTGGCCTTCCAGACATACTAATGGCCTGTAGCTGCACTAAGCTGGGATAGAACACCTGTAATTTTCTTAAGGTAGCTTTATATACTGTAACCAGACAAGCCTGCCTGTCAGTAGGAAGATAACAGGAACGGATCTAGCTGAACACTGTGAGCAGGACACACTGTACTAAATGTAAATAGTCTAGCTGCCTGACCGTGGTACTAATAGGATCAAACAGAACACCTGTAATTTTCTTAAGGTAGCTTTATATACTGTAACCAGACAAGCCTGCCTGTCAGTAGGAAGATAACAGGAACGGATCTAGCTGAACACTGTGAGCAGGACGCACTGTACTAAATGTAAATAGTCTAGCTGCCTGACCGTGGTACTAATAGGATCAAAAAGAACACCTGTAATTTTCTTAAGGTAGCTTTATATACTGTAACCAGACAAGCCTGCCTGTCAGTAGGAAGATAACAGGAACGGATCTAGCTGAACACTGTGAGCAGGACGTACTGCACTGAATGTAAATAGCAGGAACGGATCTAGCTGAACACTGTGAGCAGGACGCACTGCACTGAATGTAAATAGCAGGAACGGATCTAGCTGAACACTGTGAGCAGGACGCACTGCACTAAATGTAAATACCAGGAACGGATCTAGCTGAACACTGTGAGCAGGACGCACTGCACTGAATGTAAATAGCAGGAACGGATCTAGCTGAACACTGTGAGCAGGACGCACTGCACTGAATGTAAATAGCAGGAACGGATGTAGCTGAACACTGTGAGCAGGACGCACTGCACTAAATGTAAATACCAGGAACGGATCTAGCTGAACACTGTGAGCAGGACGCACTGCACTGAATGTAAATAGCAGGAACGGATCTAGCTGAACACTGTGAGCAGGACGCACTGCACTAAATGTAAATACCAGGAACGGATCTAGCTGAACACTGTGAGCAGGACGCACTGCACTGAATGTAAATAGCAGGAACGGATCTAGCTGAACACTGTGAGCAGGACGCACTGCACTGAATGTAAATAGCAGGAACGGATCTAGCTGAACACTGTGAGCAGGACGCACTGTACTAAATGTAAATAGTCTAGCTGCCTGACCGTGGTACTAATAGGATCAAAAAGAACACCTGTAATTTTCTTAAGGTAGCTTTATATACTGTAACCAGACAAGCCTGCCTGTCAGTAGGAAGATAACAGGAACGGATCTAGCTGAACACTGTGAGCAGGACGCACTGTACTAAATGTAAATAGTCTAGCTGCCTGACCGTGGTACTAATAGGATCAAAAAGAACACCTGTAATTTTCTTAAGGTAGCTTTATATACTGTAACCAGACAAGCCTGCCTGTCAGTAGGAAGATAACAGGAACGGATCTAGCTGAACACTGTGAGCAGGACACACTGTACTAAATGTAAATAGTCTAGCTGCCTGACCGTGGTACTAATAGGATCAAAAAGAACACCTGTAATTTTCTTCAGGTAGCTTTATATACTGTAACCAGACAAGCCTGCCTGTCAGTAGGAAGATAACAGGAACGGATCTAGCTGAACACTGTGGGCAGGACGTACTGCACTAAATGTATATAGCAGGAACGGATCTAGCTGAACACTGTGAGCAGGACGCACTGCACTGAATGTAAATAGCAGGAACGGATCTAGCTGAACACTGTGAGCAGGACGCACTGCACTAAATGTAAATACCAGGAACGGATCTAGCTGAACACTGTGAGCAGGACGCACTGCACTGAATGTAAATAGCAGGAACGGATCTAGCTGAACACTGTGAGCAGGACGCACTGCACTGAATGTAAATAGCAGGAACGGATGTAGCTGAACACTGTGAGCAGGACGCACTGCACTAAATGTAAATACCAGGAACGGATCTAGCTGAACACTGTGAGCAGGACGCACTGCACTGAATGTAAATAGCAGGAACGGATGTAGCTGAACACTGTGAGCAGGACGCACTGCACTAAATGTAAATACCAGGAACGGATCTAGCTGAACACTGTGAGCAGGACGCACTGCACTGAATGTAAATAGCAGGAACGGATCTAGCTGAACACTGTGAGCAGGACGCACTGCACTAAATGTAAATACCAGGAACGGATCTAGCTGAACACTGTGAGCAGGACGCACTGCACTGAATGTAAATAGCAGGAACGGATCTAGCTGAACACTGTGAGCAGGACGCACTGCACTGAATGTAAATAGCAGGAACGGATCTAGCTGAACACTGTGAGCAGGACGCACTGCACTAAATGTAAATACCAGGAACGGATCTAGCTGAACACTGTGAGCAGGACGCACTGCACTGAATGTAAATAGCAGGAACGGATCTAGCTGAACACTGTGAGCAGGACGCACTGCACTAAATGTAAATACCAGGAACGGATCTAGCTGAACACTGTGAGCAGGACGCACTGCACTAAATGTAAATACCAGGAACGGATCTAGCTGAACACTGTGAGCAGGACGCACTGCACTAAATGTAAATACCAGGAACGGATCTAGCTGAACACTGTGAGCAGGATGCACTGCACTGAATGTAAATAGCAGGAACGGATCTAGCTGAACACTGTGAGCAGGACGCACTGCACTAAATGTAAATACCAGGAACGGATCTAGCTGAACACTGTGAGCAGGACGCACTGCACTGAATGTAAATAGCAGGAACGGATCTAGCTGAACACTGTGAGCAGGACGCACTGCACTGAATGTAAATAGCAGGAACGGATCTAGCTGAACACTGTGAGCAGGACGCACTGCACTAAATGTAAATACCAGGAACGGATCTAGCTGAACACTGTGAGCAGGACGCACTGCACTGAATGTAAATAGCAGGAACGGATCTAGCTGAACACTGTGAGCAGGACGCACTGCACTAAATGTAAATAGCAGGAACGGATCTAGCTGAACACTGTGAGCAGGACACACTGCACTAAATGTAAATAGTCTAGATAGAAGATAACAGGAACGGATCTAGCTAAACTGAATACAGTGTATATATATATATATGCAACACCTGGGATGCATATATATACACAATACACTGTAAGTGCAGCTAACTGACTGACTGTTTTGCCTAATCTATCTAACTCAAATCAAATGACACTGTCTCTCTCTCTCTCTATCTCTCAGCACACCGGAACACACACTACACAGGGCCGCCGTGCAGGCGGCCTTATATAGTGTGGGGTGTGTACTAAATCCCCTGAGCCATAATTGGCCAAAGCCACCCTGGCTTTGGCCAATTACAGCTCTCTCTACTGACGGCGCTGTGATTGGCCAAGCATGCGGGTCATAGTGCATGCTTGGCCAATAATCAGCCAGCAATGCACTGCGATGCCGCAGTGAATTATGGGCCGTGACGCGCCACACGAATTTGGCGCGAACGGCCCATATCGTTCGCAATTCGGCGAACGACCGAACAGCCGATGTTCGAGTCGAACATGGATTCGACTCGAACACGAAGCTCATCCCTAACGGATATATACCGATTATTATTTAGGGTGTATAGGATCTACTCATTTATAGACACTTATATTCACATTAGATTGGTGTAGGTGTGTGTGCTTTCATGGAGGTTCATTGGGAGTGATTCCCTTTTTAGGATTCTTTGTTAGCACTCATACTGCCACTTCTTTTTTTCATACATTTTTTTATTTTATTTCCTCTGTATTTATAGCTTTAGTTATATACACATGACAGAAAGTAATTTCTGAGATCCCAACATTCTCTCTTCACTTGGTGTTCACATAAGTTTGTCATCAGAATTATCTGTGTTTTTCAACATGAACTTTGAAATATCTCTCTGTCCATTAAGTTGATTTCATGCTTCCGGGAGTCAATCTGCCCTTTCAGGGGACTCCAGCTGATAAGCTGGGACTCCTAGGTGCCGTTCAACTGCAGAACAGCTTTTTGGAGCCACACGACCCCTTCGGTACCTAGTTTGGTTTCCGGTTCGGATTGGGTGGCTCCAATGTTTAGGCCTAAGTCCGCATGCGCAGGGTAACGTTTTATATGTACCCTGCGTGCTGTGAAACTTTCCCCTTTTGGTTCAGCCGGACTACCGTAGAAACATGGGATGAGTGCCGGATATGATGTCATGTTCGGCCGCTTTGGTGCAAGTCTCCCCCTTGTTTGTTCCCACGGTGTTTCCGTATTAGACCACGTGACGAGGGATAGACGTCAGGCACTACGTCATTTCCCTTTGTTTGACACGTGGAGGGGCGGCGGTTCTGACGAGACTTCTGGCCTCATTGCTTATTGGTCGTCAGACCCGCCTGTCTGTCAATACGTTAGCTTGGATTGGCTCTGGGCATCTCTGCGGTCTCAGGCCATTTTTGAAGTGTCAGCAATGGGGATCTCAGTGTGATGCTCTCAGCTCCAATCCACCTATCGTGTACGGCTACGGCCTGCCAGTGCATTGCACTGATTGTGAGGATTGGTTCAGTTAGATGTCTGTCAGGCAACACTGAACCTTCTGACTGTGCACATCCAATGAAAATTGGATGAGTACTTTTGAACTATACTTAGCCATTTACGATCAGGTGACCTCATTCACCCAGTGAGAAAGTCGGATTGTTATTTGATGTAATTGGTCTGTACTAATCATTTTATTTATAAATATAAGGCAACCTGGAGTGGATGTTTTATGCCCCAGTAGAAGACCTATGGGTCGAAACGCGTCAGGCGCCTCTAGCATCCTCCTTGTTGCCCACTCTGTTTTTATATTTGTGATCACATTTTTTATTGTAATCAGGCTTTTTAGAAATAAAAAAAAACATCATATTTTTTCATCTACACTATGTGGAGGCTTTTATTCTTTTTCCACATACCATCTGAATGAGAATCCAGCTCTCACTACAGTCCCATGGGAGATGTCCTGTTTGCTCTGATCCGTGTCCTGGTTATCCACTGTGAGGACCTACCTGGTGGCCCCTGGAGATCCACGCAGAGTCCGGCCTGGAGGGTTCTGAGAGTCGGGACATCCTTTCCAATGCCCTGAGTGGCACCCTGCCTATGTGATTCCCTGTCGCTGACAAGGGAGTCCAGTATATCTGGTAAGAGTTTTCTACACACTATCTTTATCAAGATTTACACAGCCGGATGATGTGTTCTCCTTGGGGATGTAACTATTTGCCTATGTTAGAACATCAGCTGCTTTCCATACCTATCCATCTTCAACCAGTGGGACATTTTCTAATTATATATTGTTCACTTGATGGACTTCACCTATCCATTTTATGTTGAGAGACTTACAAGTCATTTATTGTACTGATGGTGTTACCATTTATGAGTACCCTTTGTGTGTTTTCACAGTTGACTTTTATGCGCTACATTTTTTTTATATTCTATATAATAGGGACTTCTAAAGAGGTGTCCTATAGAAAAGGGTCCCCTAAGGAGGGTGTTCTGTACAAAAAGGTCCTCTAAGGGGATATTCTGTATAAAGGTCAGATGTTCTTCATTCATAAGAATAGCGAGAGTCAGGAAAATTATGGTCACTGGATGGAGCTGATGATCATAGGAAATAAATACTTATTTATATTAAAACAGTTATTATATAACAACGCTCACTCTTTCGAACTGCATGTAAAGGAACTTAAATACATTGTATCAATAATAGTTACAATGTATGTATCAATGCAGTAGGCTTTCTTTACACAGGCCCAAGCATTCCAACTGACAGCCAGCCTCAATGACTGCTGGGTATAGAACCACGCTGGGGGAGGGGACCCTGTGTATAAGAGATTTTTCCATGGTACTTGGATGTATACCCGCGGTGTGCAAGTAGTTAACATAAAGGTAGCAGCTGCCCACTGCAACAGTTCTGAGATTCCGCAAGATGCCTATAGAGGACAGTAGATAATTGAGCCATTCTAGGCGAAGGTAAAAATACTAATTAATAGGCGATAATGGATTTAATTGGTTAAATACCTACCTAGTATGTGAACCCCCTTGAAATGATGGAGTTCAGGTGTCTCCAGTAAAGGCTCCTGTTAATACTACATCACACAAAGACATTGTAGACAATTGCTCTCTTCCAGCCTTGTGGTAACAATTTGGTGAAGACACTTTTCTGTTCCACTGTGACTGTGCCCCCCCCCCTCCCCGTGTACAAATCCAGCGCCATATAGACATAGTGTGACCAGTTTGGTGTGGAGGAACTCGAGTGTCCTGCACAGAGCCCTGACCTCATCCCTACTGAACACCTTTGGGATGAATTGGAATGCTAATGGTGAGCCAAGTTTTCTCATCCATCATCAGTACCTGACCTCAACCTTACTGAATATCTTCTTATCAAACTTCAGTGCCAGCATTAGTATTCAACCTCACAAATGGGCAAACACTCCCACAGACATCCTGCAAATTTTGGTAGAAAGTCTTCCCAGAAGAATAGAGGCTGTTATAGTCACAAGTAGGGGTTAGATCCATAGTAAAGGCCATGATTTTGTAATGGGATGTCCAACAAGCTTGTATGGGTTACGGTTTGGTGAAGACCCTTTTCTGTTCCACCATGACTGTGCCCCTTTGTACAAAGCCAGCTCCATAAAGACATGGTGTGACCAGTTTTGTGTGGAGGAACTCTACTGTCCTGTAAAGCGGTGGTTCTCAACCCTGTCCTCAAGTACCCCCAACAAGCCATGTTTTGGGAATTTCTCTTAGATAAAATAGCTGTCCAAAATACCAAGCCATTGAACTCTGATTTAAGGCACCTGTGCAAGATAAAGGGAAACCTGCAAACATGGCCTGTGAGAACCACTGCTGTAAAAGATCTTGCCTCATCCCTACTGAATACCTTTGTAATGAATTGGAATGCTGATTGTGAGACCAAACTTCTCCTAAAACATCAGTACCTGACCTCACAAATGGGCACACTTGCCCACAGACACCCTCCAAAATCTGGTTTGAAAGCCTTTAAAGTAGGGTTGCCACCTGATCCCTTTATACCCGAACATATATGAATTACACAAGTTCTGAGGCTAATTTAATTCAGATTAGGCACCAAGTGTGTATAATTACTATCTTAATCAGCCTTAATCTCAACCTCTTAATGATAATCATCATTATGTGTTCAGTTTTAAAGGGATAAGGTGGCAACCCTACTTTAGAGTGGAGACTGATATTGCCACAAAGTGGGCAACTCGATAATAATGGCCAGGAGGGATAGGGCAACTCCATACTAATGGCCATAGTTCTGAAATGGAATATCCAAAAGCTCATATAGGTGATGGTCAGGTGTCTATAGGCCACTTATGTTTGTGAACTGAACATCTTGATGAGACAATGATTGTGAGAGAAAGTCACAAATGTCGGTAAAATGGCTCTCACAGCCTAAGCAGCTCATAGATTATGCAATTTTCCTTCCTGTCATCATGGGTGGAAGGAAAGAAAATTGCTTGATTGCCCCATCAACGCTCCTGCAGCACTATTATGGTCTGCTGGCACAAAGCCTTCCCTTCGAGCAGAGCACAGCGATTACCGTTGGTGGCTAAAGCCACTGGCAGTGATCACATGAAAAAAAAATCCAACAGGCTGGTTGTAGTGAAGTTGATCGATGGATCGACTTCAGCACAACCAGCCTGCCCATTGATTGATCAAATCTTGGCCAGTCCCTACTGAACTGGCTGGGATTCAATCCATCTATGGCCAACTTTTGTGAACTGAACCTTATAAGAGAGGATTCCAGGTAGGGTTGCCACATCATCCATTTAATCCAGGACACATTAATTACACGGGTTCTGAGGCTGATTTAATGCAGATGAGGCACCAAGTGAGTTTAATTACCACCTTAATCAGCCACAGAGTAATTAACGTGTGTCCTGGATTAAAGGGATGATGTGGCAACCCTGGGTGACTGTCACCAGGAATCCTGATCAACTGGTTTTTATTGTTTAAGGGATCCTTGCCTTAAAGCGTGACTTTTCTGCAATAAAGTCTTCTTACCTTACTCCACAGAAGATGCTTAAGCATGTACAATGAGATGCGCATGCACAGCTTGATATAAATTCTTGGTACACCTTGGTACTGAGATGAACGAACCCCCACGTGCAGGAATGGCATCAACCTTGCCCATCTAAACAAGATTACCAAAGACCCCAAACGTGGAAGAAACCGGGGAGAAGATCTGGAAAGGCTCTGGAAAGGGACCTTGTGGACATTGTAATTCTGGAGGAGAAGTGAGTAGTGAAAGTTTAGTTCTGCTTTGACCTGGAGCGTCCCTAGCCAAGGTTAGTGTTCTCCACACCTAGGCTGTAAACATACATAGTTACATAGTAGGCGAGGTCGAAAAAGTCCATTAAGTCCAAACTATGTGTGCGATTATATGTCAGTACTAACATTCTAAACTTTATGTGTTCTAAGCTCGCTAGGTTTTTCCTAAAACCCCTTTTACACTGAGGCAGTTTTCAGGCGTTTTAGCGATAGAAATAGCCTCTAAAAAGCGCCTGAAATCTGCCTCCCATTCTGTGCAATGAGTGCTTTCACACTGGGACGTTAGGAAAAGTTCTGCAAGCAGCATCTTTGGGGGCGCTTGGGAACGCTGTAAAGAGCGCTCCCAAAACGCCCCTGCCCATTGAAATGAATGGGCAGCGCTTCCAAAGCGCTTTGAAAGCACAGCAAAACTGAACTGAAAATCTGCCCCGCTAGCGCCCGGAAATCACCGCTGCTTTAGTGGTGCTGCAGTGTGAAAGGGGTCTGATAGTATATTATTACTGCCTGCTGCTGTTGAGTTGTCTCCAGCAGTAAGCCCACGTTCACACTGGCCCGATTTGGCATGCGATTTGACATTGTCAAATGGGGGGGGGGGGGGGGGAATTTGAACAGACATCTGTGCATGAACCTACACAGATGCCTCTAAAATCACTCCCAAAGTCGGACTGACATGCGGGTTTGAAATCACACGAGTTCTAACTCGCAGCAGTGTAAACCAGGGCTCAGGGTGAGAAGTAAGAATTTGTTGAATTATGAATATTTATCTGCCTTGGCCAATCACAGAGGGTTTTTACCCCTGATGTGGGCTGATCGCGAAGCAGGCAGATGGCTATCTGTATGAAGCATCTCTAGAAGATGTCAGGATCTGGAGAGATCTGGAAGATGGCTACCTGTATGGCACATTTTTCTAGAGATGTTGGGAAGGTGGCTACCTGTATGAAGCATCTCTAGATAAATCAGGAGGATGGATACCTGCATGGAGCATCTCTGGAGAAATTAGGAAGATGACTATCTATATGGAACATCTCTATAAATTGGGAAGATGGGTACCTGTATGGAGCATCTCTAGAGATGTTGGGAAGATGACTACCTATATGGAGCATCTCTAGAGAAATCAAGACGATGATTATCTGTATGGAGCATCTCTAGAGAGATCAGGAAGAGGACTATCTGTATGGAGCATCTCTAGCGAGATCAGGAAGATGGATACCTGTATGAAGCAACTCTAGAGAAAAGAAAGAATATTAAAGTTAGCAGGAGGGAAGGGCTATACATCTCCATCAACATCAATGAAGATTGATCTGCCAACCCCCTATTGAGGGAATCTAATATCCAGAGATAAATGTCGACCAAGGGTGTCCCCGCTGGTTCAGAGATCCGCTACCCTCTATAGGGGGTTGGCAGATTAATCTTCATTGATGTTGATGGAGATGTATATCCCTTCCCTCCTACTAACTTTAATCCATCATATTCAAATCCACTTGATTCTCTGATTTGAGAACTGCCTTTAAATCTAGGGTACAGCAGAGGTGAAACTCCCCTTTCTCCAAACCAAGGGTCAGATACTTGACTTATTTGCTACTATTTGGCATTTTATGGACAGAAATCCAACTGATCTCAAATTTATCTTTGTGTGGCGTCCCCTACATTGATCCTTCTGGCTCATCAGCACCTACCCAATAATGTCCTGAGGAAGCAGTTTGCGAAATGCGTCAAGAGCACATGGAAATTTATTGACATTATCGATTGATCTATTTCTATAGTATTTATGTCCACATGGGTTTCACCAATATCAATATTTCCATGTTTAGCTTATTGGGTACTTGTTGAGGCTGTTAGTCAGTTAGGTGTTTTTGTCTGTTAAATGCTATTTTAACTAGCATACTTTGTAATAAAGATTTATATTTTTAATCATTCTGTCTCATGTTTTGCCCATAAAATCCGTTTATTTTTTTTGATAGAGTTGTTTCAACTCAGTCAATCCTTTTTTCTCATCTAGGCAGGTCTAGCTTTTTTTTCTGCCAAAACGCTATCCTGAACATGTAAGTGATGGTTTTTTTTTTTCTGCCTATAAACGCTGTACACATGTAGGATACACAGGCTAACATAGAGGGGCGTTTAGAGCAGGGGTCTCTTCTAAGCAAAGGGCCAGTTTACTGTCGTTCAGGCTTTAGGGGGGCCGAACTGTGCCCAGTTAGAGTAGAAGATGCCCCGGCATCAGTGCCCTATCATTGGTTCTAATGAGAGAAATAGTGACCCATTTTTGATATCAATGAGGAGAATACTACTCCATCGATGGTGTATTGATGGTGTCAGTAGCAGTAGGGGGGATGGTGCCCCATCATTAGTGTCAGTTGGTGGAATATTGCCCCAAGGGCCACATCCAGCCCCCCGGGCCGCAGTATGGAGACCACTGGTTTAGAGCATAGAAAACAAAGTTCAGATGGTATTAGCCTAGCTGTGGAAAACACTAAATTTGGCTAGGGACACTCTAATCCTTCAATACTCACCTTTCCTCCAGCATTGCGATGTCCACAAGGTCCCTTTCCAGATCCAACATCTTCTCTCCGGTTTCTTCTAGGTTTGGGGTCTTCAGCAAACTTGTTTAGATAGGCAGGGTTAATGTAAGTCCTGCATGTGGGGGTTCATTCATCTCAGCACCAAGGAGTGCCAAGAACATACACCAAGCTGTGCATGCACCTTTCAGGATCTAATCTGCATTCTTTATTTCTCCATTGAACATCTATTGTGTCCTTCAAGCAGAATTAATTTCCTCTGAAGATTTATAACATCAAATTGTAGTGTGTTTCCAGTGCCGGTGTACAATTAGAGGCTGGAGAGGCAGAGAGGACCTATGGGAGCAGAGCCTGGGAAGCCTGTGTCCTGGCAGCACTGCCAATGTTGGTTTCCAACAAGGATTGCTCAACAGCCATCCCCCAGGTTATCATACGGGACATCTAAATTATATTCATTAGTAACTCTGCAATATTACACAGTCTTAAAGGGGTTGTAAAGGCTTGGGGCGAGTCCTGCATTTGGCCTCTATGGATGCCGAATGCTGGACTCGGGAGCGCGCCCACAAGGTAAGTCGCCCACAAGTTAAGCGGGAGAGCGCTTCTACAAGGGGGTTATCTAATACGGGGAGGAGCCACAAGAGCCGCCGGGGGACCCCAGAAATGGATGTTCAGGGCCACTCTGTGCAAAACGATTTGCACAGTGAAGATATGACATGTTTGTTATTTTAAAAAACGATCATTTACAAATCACTTTGAATGTAAAATGCACCGGTACTGGCTTTACTGTATTTGGGTAAGTACAGCATTGTCCAGATTTTAGATCAGGGTTATGCAATTAGCGGACCTCCAGCTGTTGCAAAACTACAAGTCCCATCATGCCTCTGCCTCTGGGTGTCAGACTTGTGGCTATCAGAGTCTTGCTATGCCTCATGGGACTTATAGTTCTGCAACAGCTGGAGGTCCACTAATTGCACATCCCTGCTCTAGAGGGACGTTAGAGTGTAAGCTCATCTGCTGCAGAGGCTGATGTGACTGGCTCAGTGTTCTCTGTACAGCACTGCGGTATATGTCAGAGCTATATAAATGTATAATAATAATAGTGTGTGACTGTGTGCTTCGTCTTGTAGAAGGTGTTTTTTTTTTCTCCATAGTATACAGATTTTGTAGGTTTGCCCACTTACAAAGAAATGAAGGGTCTATCATTTTTATCATAGGTGTATTTTATATGATAGAGACAGAGTGTCAACCAAAAATCCAGAAAAACACACATGATACAAATGTTATAAATGGAGCTGCGGTTCAGTGAGTAAAATAAGTATTTGATCCCCTACCAACCAACAATAATTCTGGCTCCCACAGACTGGCTACAGTAGGTGCTCATGTGGTACACAGATTAGTCCTGTCAATGTAAGAAGTTTTTCCTAACGATAACTCATATGTGTATAAAAGACACCTGTCTACAGAATCTTTCTTCCATTCAAACCTCACCATCATGGGCAAGACCAAAGAGCTGTCCAAAGGACATCAGGGACAAGATTTTAGACCTGCACAAGGCTGGAAAGGGCTACAAAAACCATCAGCAAGAATCTTGGTGAGGAGGAGACTGTCAGGTCACCTGAGACCAGGTGACAGATGCACTCCGTAGGAGTCAGAAGTGCACCTCTAAGATAGTGGACTGACTGCTGCGGATAGTACCCTGGGAGGTTCAGGAAGCAGGTCTACTGGATCACTAACACAGATCCCAGTGGGAGCTAGAGCATAGATTCCCAGGGCACAGAGTCTAAGAGCCAGCAGGTGTTCACCAGAGCCTCTAGTGGTGAGGATGGACTGTGCTGCAGTCTAGCCTCCAGGTCACGGCCCCCCCAGGTTCTCACAGCTCATGGTAGACTACAGGAGAAGGAAGCAGCAGGCTAGAACAACAAGGAGAGTAAAAGGGATAAGGCAGAGGTCAGGGCGACTAGCAGACAGGAACAACAGAGTACACGCCAAAGGTTCATGAGAAAAGTGAGGGATCAGCCCAGAACTACATGGGAGGAGCTTGTGAATGATCTCAAGGCATTTGGGACCACAGTCACCAAACAACCATTGGTAATACAATACGCCACCATGGAATGAAATCCTGCAGCGCCCGCAAGGTCCCCCTCCTCAAGAAGGCACATGTACAGGTCATCTGAAGTTTGCCAATGAACATCTGAATGATTCAGAGAAGGATTTGGAGAAAGGACTGTGGTCAGATGAGACCGGAATTGAGCTCTTTGGCATTAACTCGACTCGCCATGTTTGGAGGAATAAAATGCTGACTATGACCCTAAGAACACCACCCCTACAGTCAAGCACGGAGGTGGAAAATTGCTTTGGGGCTGTTTCTCTGCTAAAGGTACAGGCCCGACTTTGCCACATTACAAGGCCATGTATTGTAAAATCTTGGGTGAGAACCTTCTTCCCTCAGCCAGAACACTGAAGATGGGTCATGGATGGGTCTTCCAGCATGACAATGACCAGAAACATACCGCCAAGGCAACAAAGGAGTGGCTCAAGAAGAAGCACATTAAGGTCAAGGAATGGCCTAGCCAGTCTCCAGACAAGGCAGCCAAGAAACCTTAAGGATTTAGCGAAGATCTGTAAAGAAGAGTGGACCAAAATCCCACCTGAGATGTGTGCGAACCTGGTCACCATCTACAAGAAACGTCTGACCTCTGTGCTTCCCAACAAGGGTTTCTCCACCAACTACTAAGTCATGATTTTCTTGGGGATCAAATACTTATTTTACTCACTGAACTACAACTCACTTTATAACATTTGTATCGTGTGTTTTTTTTTTTTTTCTGGATTTTTGGTTGATATTCTATCATTTAATAAACACCTATGATCAAAAAAAATGATAGACCCTTCATTTCTTTGTAATGGGAAAACTAAAAATATCTGCAGGGGATGAAATAATTATTTTCCCCCACTGTATATGACGTCACCTCTGGCTTTTATGTCCAATTGAACTCTTTCAGATTTTATACTTTGAAGTGTATATAAGATGGTTTAGAACCCCTATCATGTTTGTATTGCTGTCTGTCCCCGCGCTGGGGAGATTCACCTTCTCCACTTGTCCTGGTGAATAAGAAAGTGATTGAAAATCCAGTATAGGAATAAAGGAAAAATCTTCCAATGTGGCAACTGAGAGGGTAATTCTCTTACCTTTGTAGAAATCTCCTCTGTTGGAATTACAGGACAAGAAGGGAGAGGAAATCTCCCCAATGTGTCGCAATACATACACTTTAAAGCAGGGGAGGGGGGGGGGGGGGGGTGTCCGCAACCAGTAGATTGCGGACAGGTGACTGGTAGATCGCGGTCTGGGCTTGCTAACCCGCCATTCCAGAGCATCAGAGTGCAATGCAGAGGGACTGCTTGTAAAAATGGAGGTGTAGTAGGGAGCAAGGGCTGCATAAGGCGATCCCTCCTCTGTAGTGCCGGCTCCTGCCCCATGCGGGGAGGATACAACCTGCACTCCACCTCTCGGTCTCCAGAGTGGTGCCAGCAGCAGGAAAGAAGAGATCTTCAGGTCAGTGTGGAGCAATACACCAGTCATAATAGTATAGGGCTGCTTCCATACTGATGTGCCGCACATCAGTGTGAAAGCAGCCTTATAAGGGGGGTCAGAACAATAAGGGTTCATTTACATTTGCAGTTTGGGTGGGTGGTAAAACCCCTGAGTTAAGACATGTTTTTATCACCCCCGTCCCAACCGCGCCCTCTTTAGCTGCAGTGGCCAGGGGTGTACACATGTCGCAGCAAGAGTTAGACGCCCTGTCATGGTCGGTTGGGTGTAGCATCTGGCAAACATGACCCATTCAAGGAAAAAAAAAAAACTCAGCTTCTGGACAATATACCAACAATATAGCACCACATTCCTTAATTTGTATATTGGAGAATTGTAGGATTTTTTTTTTAGGTGCATAAAAAATCAATTAGAAATGAATAAAAAAGAAAAGAAAAAATGAATAAAAAAAAAAAGTGTAAATTTTAATAAAATACATTAAAAAAAAAAACGCAATTGCATTAGAAAAGACTCATACCAGTACAGTCCTTTAAGGTACAGCACGATGGTGTGGTTCCTAAAATGTTTCGCCCTAAAATGGGGCTTTCTCAAGGATGCAGTCCAAATAAATAGAGCCTTCCCAAGGTATATTGCAATTGATAATGGTTCAGAGGGTCAGGCAGACACCATAGGATCAGAAACCAGACTGCAGGCAAACATAGGAGGCATGAAAGGACCAGAGAGTCTAAATTTGCAAAAATATTAACACGAGGATGCAAAACTCCTATATTTGGGGACTCTCAGCACATGATCTGAGGTCCTGTAGGGAGTGTGCATCTCTCCTCGTGGTTTCAAGCTCTGAGGGTCCTCAAATAGGAGTTTCTCATACTCGTGTTCACTTTTTTTGCAAATTAAACTTACTGGTCCTTTCATGCCTCCTATGACTGCCTGCAGTCCGGTTTCTGGTCTTATGGCGTCTGCCAGACCCCCTGAATCATTATCAATTGCAATATATCTTGGGAAGGCTCTGATATATTCATTTGGACAGCGTCCCCTGAGGGAGCCCCATTTTAGGGTGAAACATGTTGGGAACCATACCATAGTGCTGTACCTTTAAGGACTGTACTGTATGAGTCTTTAACTAATGCAATTGCGTTGTTTTTATGTATTAATAACATTTACATTTTTGAGTTAAATTTTTCCTATTGAATTAATATGCACCTAAAAAAAATTCCAACAAATCTCCAATATACATGACCCACAAAAAAATATATATAATAATAATTAATTATATATATATATATATATATATATATATATATATATATATATATATAGAGAGAGAGAGAGAGAGAGAGAGAGAGAGAGAGAGAGAGAGAGAGAGAGAGAGAGAGAGAGAGAGAGAGAGAGAGAGAGAGAGAGAGAGAGAGAGAGAGAGAGAGAGAGAGAGAGAGAGAGAGAGAGAGAGAGAGAGAGCTCTATACATCTATACATAGAGACATATATCTATATATATATCTATACATATATATCTATCTATATATCTATCTATATATATATATTTGGGGGTTCTGAGTATTTTTTTTTTGCTGGAAAAAGAGGATTTTTACATGTAGGTGAGAAGTGTCAGCATTGGCTTGGGTGGCTAGTGGTTAAAGTAGCGCAGTGCTGAATAGCAAAAAAGGCCTAGTTATAAAGGGGGTAAAACCTTCCGGAGATCAAGTGGTTAATATGTAATAAATAATACATCAGACGACAATGTAAATGTACCATTTAATAATGTTGATTGCTTCTAAAGTAAAATAAAAAAAACTAAAACTCACAAATACTTTGCTCTGCACTTGCAGAAAAGTTTGGTCTGCGGTAGATGGTCGGCACAAAAGTTCAGGTTATCGCCACCACGGTGTGCCAATTAAAGCCAGCGCAGCAGCCAGCTTCAAACTTCCCATCAGTCCAGGAGACAAGGACCCTTTAAATAGGTCGTTAATAAGTCGCAGGGCGGAATGCCCACGACCTGAAGGCGATTTACACCTTCTGCACCGCCGCAATATCAGCCGCCTTCCTCCCCTTCCTCTTCATCCGGCTTCGGGCATAGACACGGAGGAATAAGGCCAGGAAAACCACCGCCACCCCCACCGAGCCAATCGGCGTGACTGGGTGACCATACAGCAAACACGACAAAAGAATCGCCAGGGCTTGGCGCAAAGTCATAATGATGGTGAACACGGCTGCCCCAAACTTGTTGATGGTGTAGAAGATGAAGAGCTGGCCGAAAGCCGAACAGACTGAGAGGAGGCCGGCGTGGAAAGCGAAGTCTGGGTGGCGGGACATGAAGCGGATCGCCTCCTGCAGGCCACCTTGCTCCAGCAAAGAGAAGACAGTGAAGAGGCAGGAGAAGAGGTTGACCCCAAACATCATCTGCACGGAAGACATCTTGTATTTAAAAAGAGAGTCCTGCCAGTTGGACGTGAAGCTGTCGAACGCGATGTAGCCGGTTAAAATGACCACTCCGGAGAAAGTGGTGACCCCGGAAGGACGAGAACCTCCCCCATTGGACAGCAGGAACATGCTGACCCCAATGGAAATGAGGACAGCGGTGAAATACTCCCAATACTCGTAACTCTTATGCGAGACCAGCTTTCCCATCAACATGACAGGGATGACCTTCGAGGCTTTAGCCAGGACTTGGGTGGGAAAACTGATGAACTTGAGAGCTTCGTACTGACACCAGCTGCTGAGGACGTTGGACAGAGAGGCGAAGGAGTATTTGTACATGGGCGCACCATGGCGAGGCTGTTTGGTGAGGGCGCAGTAGATTCCGGCCACGGTCAGGGCCAAGATCCGATTCATGAACACCAAGAACTGAGAGTCTCTGAACTTTTCTCCGGTGGTGCCAGGTTCTGTGCCAGTGTAGGTACGGGTCATAACACGCTCCTGCAGGACACCCCATGTCAGGTAGGCGATCTGAGTGGAGAGAAACACAGATTACCAAGATATCGTCCCGTTATCCCTTCCACTTTCATTCCGCATCTGTCCCTTCTGCTCCCATCCCAGGTTTCTTACTTCTGATCTCATCATGAGACTCTCCCTTCTAACCTCATCCGGGGGGGGGCCTTTTCATCCCAGGTGTCCCCCCAATTCTGCTCTCATCCCAGGTGTTCCCCCAATTCTGCTCTCATCCCAGGTGTCCCCCCAATTCTGCTCTCACCCCAGGTGCCCCCCCTCTTCTGCTCTCATCCTAGGTGCCCCCCCCCCTCTTCTGCTCTCACCCCAGGTGTCCCCCCTCTTCTGCTCTCATCCCAGGTGTCCCCCCTCTTCTGCTCTCACCCCAGGTGTCCCCCCTCTTCTGCTCTCACCCCAGGTGTCCCCCCCTCTTCTGCTCTCACCCCAGGTGTCCCCCCCTCTTCTGCTCTCACCCCAGGTGTCCCCCCCTCTTCTGCTCTCACCCCAGGTGTCCCCCCCTCTTCTGCTCTCACCCCAGGTGTCCCCCCCTCTTCTGCTCTCACCCCAGGTGTCCCCCCCTCTTCTGCTCTCACCCCAGGTGTCCCCCCTCTTCTGCTCTCACCCCAGGTGTCCCCCCTCTTCTGCTCTCACCCCAGGTGTCCCCCCTCCTCTGCTCTCACCCCAGGTGTCCCCCCTCCTCTGCTCTCACCCCAGGTGTCCCCCCTCCTCTGCTCTCACCCCAGGTGTCCCCCCTCTTCTGCTCTCACCCCAGGTGTCCCCCCTCTTCTGCTCTCATCCCAGGTGTCCCCCCTCTTCTGCTCTCATCCCAGGTGTCCCCCCTCTTCTGCTCTCATCCCAGGTGCCCCCCCCTTCTGCTCTTATCCCAGGTGTCCCCCCCCTTTTCTGCTCTAATCCCAGGTGCCCCCCCCCTTTCTGCTCTCATCCCAGGTGCCCCCCCTCTTCTGCTCTTATCCCAGGTGTCCCCCCTTCTGCTCTCATCCCAGGTGTCCCCTTCTGCTTCCATTCCAGGTGTCCCCCAATTCTGCTCTCATCTCAGGTGTCCCCCAATTCTGCTCTCATCCCAGGTGCCCCCCCCCTTTCTGCTCTCATCCCAGGTGTCCCCCCTCTTCTGCTCTTATCCCAGGTGTCCCCCCTTCTGCTCTCATCCCAGGTGTCCCCCCTTCTGCTTCCATTCCAGGTGTCCCCCTTCTGCTTCCATTCCAGGTGTCTACCTCCTACTCTCTTCCTAGGTTTCTACTTTTCACTGTAATCCCAGGTTTCTCCCTTCTGCTCTCATTGCGAGTGTCTCCGCTTCTCACCTGGAGTCCGGCCGCACAGAAGAGTAGTTTAAGAGCCTGCTGGGTGGTACTAGGGTCACCTTCTAACCGGACGGCAGATGAAGGTTCATCGGGAGTCAAAGACTTTGAATCATGGCCAAACACACAGGACTTTACTAGTGGAAAACATATGCCTCGACCTGCAAAGAAGAGAGGAGGAAAGAGTCGGAATGGATGACACTAAGCAAAATACCAAGAAATCAGCCACAATATTGCTAAATAGAGATTGATGACCAAGTGAAAAGATGAGAAACACACAGATATCAGGTATAAAATGACGATCTGATAATTCTTCCTGGATTTTCTCCATCATGTCAGCAGAAATGTCAGGTAAAAAAAGTCTATCACATTTCGGTATATCCGTTGGCTACTTCATACTGGGAACCCAAGTGTCAGTTTTACTTCATACTGGGAATCCAAGTGTCCGTCTTCATACTGGGAACCCAACTATCTGTGTTTCTTCAAAACGGGACTCCAACTGTCAATCTTTCTCCATTCTGTGACCCTAACTGTTCATTTTTCTCCATACTGGGACTGCAGCTGTCCAACTCTCTTCATACTAGGACCCAAACTTTCCATACTAGGACCACAACTGTCCACCTTTGTCCATATTGTGACACCAACTGTACATCTTTCTCCATACCGGGACCCCATCTGTCCATCTTTATCCATACTGGGACCGCAGCTCTCCAACACTCTTCATACTGGAATCCCAACTGTCCATCTCTCTCTATACTGTGACCCTAACGGCCCATATCTTTCCATACAGGGACCCCAACTGCCCATCTTTCTCGAAACTGGGACCACAACCGCCCACCTTGCTTAAAGCGTTCTTCCGAAAAAAAAAAAAAATTAAAAGTCAGCAGCTACAAATACTGCAGCTGCTGACTTTTAAAATAAGGACACTTACCTGTCCAAGGCGCCCGCGATGTCGTCAACCGAAGCCGACCTGTCCCTCGGGTCCCGTGTGGAGGCTCCGGCATCTTCAGTAAGGGAATCAGGAAGTGAAGCCTTGTGGTTTCACAGCCTGTTTCCCTACTACGCATGCGCGAGTCGTGCTGCACGTTCTGAGTGGTCCCTGCTGTTTTCCTCCCAGATGACAGCAGGGGGGGAGGGGTTGGACATGGCGTAAATCGCCGCGGATTCTGCGGCGATCTTTTGCCAGAAGTAGGACCAAATACCTGTATTAGACAGGTATCTGCTCTCCCCCTTGAAAGGTGCCAAATTAAACACTGAAGGGGGGAGGAATCCGAAAAGCAGAAGTTCCATTTTTGGGTGGAACTCTGCTTTAATAATGGGACCCCAACTGTCCATATCTCTCTCTACTGGGATCCCAACTGTCCATATCTCTCTCTACTGGGACCCCAACTGTCCATATCTCTCTCTACTGGGACCCCAACTGTCCATATCTCTCTCTACTGGGACCCCAACTGTCCATATCTCTCTCTACTGGGACCCCAACTGTCCATATCTCTCTCTACTGGGACCCCAACTGTCCATATCTCTCTCTACTGGGACCCCAACTGTCCATATCTCTCTCTACTGGGACCCCAACTGTCCATATCTCTCTCTACTGGGACCCAAACTGTCCATATCTCTCTCTACTAAGACCCCAACTGTCCATATCTCTCTCTACTGGGACCCCAACTGTCCATATCTCTCTCTACTGGGACCCCAACTGCCCACTTCTCTCCATACTGTGAGCCCCACTGCCCACCTCTCCCCATATTGGGACCACAGCTGTCCAATTTCGTCATATTGGGACCCCAACTGTCTATCTCTGTACTGGGACCCTGACTGTGCAATTCTCTTCATACTGGGACCCAAACTATCCGTGTTTATTTATACTTTGACCCCCACTGTCCATCTCTCCCCATACTGGGACCGCTGCTGTCCATCTCTCCCCATACTGGGACCCCTGCTGTCCATCTCTCCCCATACTGGGACCCCTGCTGTCCATCTCTCTTTATTCTGAGACCTATAAAACAGGCAGTTCCTACAAATAACCCCAAAGGTGAAATGTCACCTCTAGACCCTGGGGACCCCAAAAGCCAGCTGACTTGGAGTCCCGACCTCCCACCATTGTTATGGAAAACGCCATTCCAATCACAAAGGATTGTTTATAAGTAGAGGCCAAAAAAAATGTCTTCACATCCGGACTTGTATACTGAACACACAAAAAAGAAGGAGGGAAGAACAAGGACATCTCATCCGCTGAAGAGAAACACAACGATAACGCTGACAAGACAAAAAGACTGAATAGAGATATGAAGAGCAGAGAATACACTGAACGGAAGATGGAAGATGGAACATGAGACACACTTACCGGTCTCTAGGTAGTTCTTGCGTTTGAAGTACTGTATGAGTATATATCCCGGTATCAGAATTGTCCCATACCCGGCGATGTTTAGAAAGAAACGTACCATCCAGAACTCCCCCCATAAGTACTGGGCAGAGGTGGCGGGGGGAGGATCTTCTGCTGAGACCCCCAAGAGGAGCACCAGGAAAAGCAGCAGAGACCTGGAGAGAGAGAGAGAGAGAACAATGCGTTATAATCAGACCCAATATCTCCCAACTGCCACAACGAATATAGAGAACTACAACTCCCAGCATGACCTTTAACTACCGAACACCCACTACCACTCCCAGTGTAGCCGACTAAAGAACATCCACTACAACTCCCAGCATGGCTACTTACTACAGAACATCCACTACAACTCCCAGCATGGGCACTGATTACAGAACATCTACTACAACTCCCAGCATGGCCAATGATTACAGAACATCCACTACAACTCCCAGCATGGGCACTGGTTACAGAACATCCACTACAACTCCCACCATGGCTACTTACTACATAACATCCACTACAACTCCCAGCATGGGCACTGATTACAGAACATCCACTACAACTCCCACTATGGCTACTTACTACAGAACATCCACTACAACTCCCAGCATGGCAACTTACTACAGAACCTCCACTACAACTCCCAGTGTGGCTACAGTACATCTACTACAACTCCCAGTGTGGCCACTGACTACAGAACATCCACTACTAATCCCAGCGTCGCCAATGACTACAGAACGCTCGCTACAACTCCCAGCATGGCCACTGACTACAGAAAATCCACTACAACTCCCAGTGTGGCTACAGAACATCTGCTACAACTCCCAGCATGGCCAATGACTACAGAACATCCACTACAACTCCCAGCATGGCCACTGAGTACAGAACATCCACTACTAATCCCAGCGTGGCCAATGACTACAGAACATCCACCACAACTCCCAGCATGGCCAATGACTACAGAACATCCACTACAACTCCCAGCATAGCCAATGACTATAGAACATCCACTACAACTCCCAGCATGGCCAATGACTACAGAACATCCACTAAAACTCCCAGCATGGCCAATGACTACAGAACATCCACTAAAACTCCCAGCATGGCCAATGACTACAGAACATCCACTACAACTCTCAGCATGGCCAATGACTACAGAACATCCACTACAACTCCCAGCATGGCCAATGACTACAGAACATCCACTACAACTCCCAGCATGGCCAATGACTACAGAACATCCACTACAACTCCCAGCATGGCCAATGACTACAGAACATCCGCTACAACTCTCAGCATGGCCAATGACTACAGAACATCCACTACAACTCTCAGCATGGCTAATGACTACAGAACATCCACTACAACTCTCAGCATGGCCAATGACTACAGAACATCCACTACAACTCCCAGCATGGCCAATGACTACAGAACATCCACTACAACTCCCAGCATAGCCAATGACTATAGAACATCCACTACAACTCCCAGCATGGCCAATGACTACAGAACATCCACTACAACTCCCAGCATGGCCAATGACTACAGAACATCCACTACAACTCCCAGCATGGCCAATGACTACAGAACATCCACTACAACTCTCAGCATGGCCAATGACTACAGAACATCCACTACAACTCTCAGCATGGCCAATGACTACAGAACAGGTTATAACTAGACTTGCCATCCCCCAACCGCCACACCAAACACAAAGAACTACAACTCCCAGCATTCTATGGTTTACCTTACTATTACACAGCTCCCCCCCTTCCCAGCCATGTCTATAGAGGTTTCCTGTACAGTCCGTGTGATGAATGAAATTCTCTCTCTGTGTGTTATACAGCCGGGCACATCTTAGTTTACTCCCTTATCAGCTCGTAAAGGCAGTTTATTGGGCAGGAAGTCCGCCTATGGGGGAGGGGTGGGCTCACAGCAAACGATCAATCGATAACTGACAAAATAAAAAAAAAAAATCTTTCAATATTTGTAAATCTGCAGCTTTCATTAAAATACTCCCTGGTGATCCTGCCATTAAGGTCCTTATTCCAGCACTTCCTGTTTTGGGGCGGCAATGCTCCGTCTCCTATTTGTGCTCCCGCGTTGTCACCCCGTCACACAGGCCGCTGATAGAGACTACAGGGTTCTACGCACATCACACAGGCGTTGTCACCATCAGGAAACCCACCCTGAGAAATGCCATGCAGCCAATCGCTGGAAGAGGCTGCAAATAGGCCGCAGAAGATTAGCAGCATTGAGATAGAACAAAGGATGAAAAAAAGTTTTTCAATTAAAAAAAATAAAATAACGATTGCTTATATTACACAGAGCAAGGTACACGCCGCCATGATCGGGTTCATATCTAAGAAATGACGGTGACTGAGGATGGCGGTTGAACCCGGAATGATAAGACGGTATCTGCAATCTGGTGATCGAAGTCATGTCTCTGATATCACAAACCGCCACACTGCGCCAAACATCAACTTAACCCCTTCCTGCCTTGGTGTCTTTAAAAAGTTAAAAAAGTTATGAAAGACGGGCAGGGTGGGGGTGGGGGGCTGGGGGGAGCTGTCGGCAGGGGTGAGATTGGACAGTCATGTGACCACTGTAATTGGGGGGGGGGGGGTCATATGATTGGGAGGCGGTTGTATAAATGTTGTGATCCAAGTAAACCCCCCCCCCCCGCTTGCTGCAATCCTGTGTGACAGGCAGCCCCGCTCTGTGTTTTTATGTGAATGGAGCTCTCTGCAGGCTTCATTCATTCATGGATACATTGTAACAAAAACAATACATCGCACTTATTACATAACTACAGATGACAGATCGGACTTTGATTTGTTAGATACACCTTACCTGCAAATGTGTTGAAAAAAAAATTATTTAAAAAAAAAAAAATATATATTCGTATTTACCCCCAATTAATGTCTTCCACACCTGAGGTCACCGATCAGTGATCAGGGCTCAAGTGTTCAATAGAAAAAAATACATAAATAATACCATGAAGGGGAATCAGGCCGACTCCTCAGACTTGCCGTGGAGCCATCAGGAAATAAATAGGTTAACACCGGGTGCGTCACTCCGACCTTTCCTCTCATCTCACTTATGGAAGCCATAAAAGACAATATAAACAGAAACGTGTGCGGGGCCACCAAAGTTCATCGAGTCCTACACACCTGAGACACGACATTCACACGGCATCCACCGCCATTCACCCATCACCTCCCTCCAGGATAATACCGCCCTCTGCCCCCCATCTGGAGTGAGATTTCCCCCCTCTGTCCCTCTACTACAGCCCCAATCCCCACTCTGTCCCATTATTACACCCCAACACCCCCCCCCACCCTCTGTCCCTCTACTACAGCCAAACCCCCCCACCTCCCTCTGTCCCACTAGTATACCCCAATCGCCCCTCTATTGTACCCCAATCGCCCTTCTGTCCCTCTATTGTACCCCAATTGCTCTTCTGTCCCTCTATTGTACCCCAATCACCCCTCTGTCCCTCTACTACACCCCAACCACTCCTCTGTCCCTCTATTATACCCCAATCATCTCTCTACTACACCCCAATTGCCCCTCTGTCCCTCTACTACACCCCAATCACCTCTCTGTCCCTCTATTATACCCCAATCATCCCTCTACTACACCCCAATTGCCCCTCTGTCCCTCTATTTTACCCCAATCACCCCTCCTTCCCTTTATTATACCCCAATTGCCCCTCTACTACACCCCAATTGCCCTTCTGTCCCTCTAGTATATCCCAATCGCCCTTCTGCCCCTCTATTGTCCCCCAATCGCCCCTCTGTCCCTCTACTACACCCCAATCGCCCCTCTACTATACCCCAAGCCCCCCTGTGCCTCTATTATACCCCAATTCCCTCTCTGTGCCACTACTACACCCCAATCCCCCCCCCTCTGTGCCCCCCTTCTGTCTCTCTGCTACAGCCCAATCGCCCCTCTATTGTACCCCAATCGCTCCTCTATTGTACCTAAATCCCCCCTCGGCCCCTCTACTACACCCTAACCCCCCTCTACTACACCCCAATCCCCCCTATGTCCTTCTACTACACCCAAATCCCTTCCTCTGTCCCTCTATTATACCCCAATCCCCGCTCTGTCCCTCTACTATACCCCAATTCCTCCTCTGTCCCTCTACCCCAACCCCCCCCCGTGCCTCTATTATACTATTATACCCCCCCTGTCGTCCTGTTACACCCCAATCCCCCCATCCCCCCCCCTCTGTCCCTCAGCTACACCCCAATCGCCCCTCTATTGTACCCCAATCGCCCCCTCTGTCCCTCTACTACACCCAAATCCCCCCTCTGTCCCTCTACTACACCCCAATCCCCCCTCTGTCCCTCTACTACTCCCCAATCACCCCTCTACTACACCCCAATTCCCCCTCTGTCCCTCTATTATACCCCAATTCCCCCTCTGTCCCTCTATTATACCCCAATTGCCCCCCTGTCCCTCTATTATACCCCAATCACCCCTCTGTCCCACTATTATACCCCAATCGCCCCTCTGTCCCTCTACAACATTCTTCCCACTGATTACCAATGTAAGGAACATTCTTCTCACTGATCACCAATGTAAGGAACATTCTTCTCACTGATCACCAATGTAAGGAACATTCTTCTCACTGATCACCAATGTAAGGAACATTCTTCTCACTGATCACCAATGTAAGGAACATTCTTCTCACTGATCACCAATGTAAGGAGCATTCTTCTCACTGATCACCAATGTAAGGAGCATTCTTCTCACTGATCACCAATATAAGGAGCATTCTTCTCACTGATCACCAATGTAAGGAACATTCTTCTCACTGATCACCAATGTAAGGAACATTCTTCCCACTGATCACCAATGTAAGGAACATTCTTCTCACTGATCACCAATGTAAGGAACATTCTTCCCACTGATCACCAATGTAAGGAACATTCTTCTCACTGATCACCAGTGTAAGGAACATTCTTCTCACTGATCACCAATGTAAGGAGCATTCTTCTCACTGATCAACAATGTAAGGAACATTCTTCCCACTGATCACCAATGTAAGGAACATTCTTCTCACTGATCACCAATGTAAGGAACATTCTTCTCACTGATCACCAATGTAAGGAACATTCTTCTCACTGATCACCAATGTAAGGAGCATTCTTCTCACCGATCACCAATGTAAGGAACATTCTTCTCACCGATCACCAATGTAAGGAACATTCTTCTCACTGATCACCAATGTAAGGAACATTCTTCTCACTGATCACCAATGTAAGGAACATTCTTCCCACTGATCACCAATGTAAGGAACATTCTTCTCACTGATCACCAGTGTAAGGAACATTCTTCTCACTGATCACCAATGTAAGGAGCATTCTTCTCACTGATCAACAATGTAAGGAACATTCTTCCCACTGATCACCAATGTAAGGAACATTCTTCTCACTGATCACCAATGTAAGGAACATTCTTCTCACTGATCACCAATGTAAGGAACATTCTTCTCACTGATCACCAATGTAAGGAGCATTCTTCTCACTGATCACCAATGTAAGGAACATTCTTCTCACTGATCACCAATGTAAGGAACATTCTTCTCACTGACCTCCAATGTAAGGAACATTCTTCCCACTGATCTCCAATGTAAGGAACATTCTTCTCACTGATCACCAATGTAAGGAGCATTCTTCCCACTGATCTCCAATGTAAGGAACATTCTTCTCACTGATCACCAATGTAAGGGACATTCTTCTTACTGATCACCAATGTAAGGAACATTCTTCCCACTGATCTCCAATGTAAGGAACATTCTTCTCACTGATCACCAATGTAAGAGACATTCTTTCCAATGATGAATTGGTTTTAGAAGAGGTTCCCCAGGACCTAAACATTATTTGTAAGGGTTTGGTCATGGTATAATACAGAATATTCTTATTGATAAATATAGGAGATTTATTGGTGGGCGGGTCTGAGTCCAGTTACCTGATTGGCCAGCTGCTGCTTTCCTCCAGAGGTTTGCCTATTACTGGCTGTCTGCAGTCTGAAGCAAAGTCACAGAGGTGTAGCAGGAAGGCTCCTTTAAATAAACACCTAGGATGTCCTCTAGGATCTGGCTAAGCGCCATCTTGGCAAAGGGCCCTTTAATCACCCATTTAGGATGTCCTCCAGACTTTGGCCGAGCGCCATCTTGCGCTGACTGCGTTAGTCAAACATCAACGTTGTCAGACTTCCTCAGTTATGAACTGGAGATTCTATATAATGTATTGTACCGAGGAGGTGAATGGGTGAGAGATCACCAGATCCTGACACGCACAGCGTTCACCGGTACTAATTTTGGAGGCCAAGTTGAACAAGGGGAAGGTCAGCTTTAAACTTTGGTCAGTGACTTTGCCTGGGCTGAAATGATGTTATCAGTCTGCTGCAGGCAGGAGGAAGCATTTCCTCAGTCCCCCCTCCTCCAGTATTCAGACTGCAACTTTGTAGCAAGTCACAAGGTAAGAGGCTGCAGCAGGGGCTGATCTGTGTCAGACATTTGTGAACACAGCCTAGAAATGCACAGACACCAGGATTTACACGATTGGGTCATCTCTGAGCAGACATCTCAGTCCAGGAAGTAGATGATGATACCTGAACAAAGATGGTGCCATCCTTTTAGAGGGAAAAAAAGCAGATGAAGGCATTGTGATCTCTGTGAGAGGTAATAAATAGTTCCTGTATACTTTTGGGCGGAGACGCGCCTGGCAAACATCACCTGACAATCCACAGATGTGACCCTGGAAATGTGGATTATCCTCAACACCTTTATTAGAGGGATACCTATAAATTCTAATTATTATTGATAGAATGCCACGCCCTGCAGAAAATCAGGTCAAGATGGAAAACGCCCGACCGCAAGAGCTTACAATCCGAGTTCACAATCTCACTGCCAGTTCCTATTATCTGGACAAATGGATAGAAGGGTGGATGAATGAAGGATGGATGGATGGAGGATGAATGGAGGAGTAGATAGATAGGGGGTGGGGGAGAGGGATGCATTGATGGATAGGTGAAGGATGGATGGATGGGGGCGGGGAGAGGGATGGGTGGATGTGTAGATAGATAAAGGGAGGGATTGGGGATGGGACGGAGGGATAATAGATAGATAGGTGGAGGGTGAGTGGATGGATAGATGGAGGAGTGGATGGACAGGTGGATGGATGCAAGAGGTGGATGGAAGGGTAGAGGGGGTGGAAGGGTAGAGGGGGTGGAAGGGTAGAGGGGGTGGAAGGGTAGAGGGGGTGGAAGGGTAGAGGGGGTGGAAGGGTAGAGGGACAGATAGATAGGTGGACGGATGGATGGATAGGTATAGGGGTGGAAGGGTAGAGGGGGTGGAGGGGTAGAGGGGGTGGAAGGGTAGAGGGGGTGGAAGGGTAGAGGGGGTGGAAGGGTAGAGGGGTGGAAGGGTTGATGGACAGATGGATTGGTGGAGGGATTGGTGGAGGGATTAGTGGATGGATAGGTAGGTGGTGGAAGGATGAATGGAGAGACAGATGGATGGATAGGTGGAGGGAAGGATGAAGGGGCAGAGGGAGGAATGGACAGATAGGTGGTGGAAGGATGAATGAATAGAGAGATGGACGGATAGGTAGGTGGAGGGTGGATGGACAGATGGATAGGTAGGTGGAGGGTGGATGGACAGAAGGATAGGTAGGTGAATGGACAGATGGATAGGTAGGTGGAGGGTGGATGGACAGATGGATAGGTAGGTGAATGGACAGATGGATAGGTAGGTGGAGGGTGGATGGACAGATGGATAGGTTGGTGGAGGGTGGATGGACAGATGGATAGGTAGGTGGAGGGTGGATGGACAGATGGATAGGTAGGTGGAGGGTGGATGGACAGATGGATAGGTAGGTGGAGGGTGGATGGACAGATGGATAGGTAGGTGAATGGACAGATGGATAGGTAGGTGGAGGGTGGATGGACAGATGGATAGGTTGGTGGAGGGACAGATGGATAGGTAGGTGAATGGACAGATGGATAGGTAGGTGGAGGGTGGATGGACAGATGGATAGGTTGGTGGAGGGTGGATGGACAGATGGATAGGTAGGTGGAGAGTGGATGGACAGATGGATAGGTTGGTGGAGGGTGGATGGACAGATGGATAGGTAGGTGGAGGGTGGATGGACAGCTGGATAGGTAGGTGGATGGACAGATGGATAGGTAGGTGGAGGGTGGATGGACAGATGGATAGGTTGGTGGAGGGTGGATGGACAGATGGATAGGTAGGTGGATGGACAGATGGATAGGTAGGTAAATGGACAGATGGATAGGTAGGTGGAGGGTGGATGGACAGATGGATAGGTTGGTGGAGGGTGGATGGACAGATGGATAGGTAGGTGGAGGGTGGATGGACAGATGGATAGGTAGGTGGAGAGTGGATGGACAGATGGATAGGTAGGTGGAGGGTGGATGGACAGATGGATAGGTAGGTGGAGGGTGGATGGACAGATGGATAGGTTGGTGGAGGGTGGATGGACAGATGGATAGGTAGGTGGAGGGTGGATGGACAGATGGATAGGTAGGTGGAGGGTGGATGGACAGGTAGGTGGAGGGTGGATGGACAGATGGATAGGTTGGTGGAGGGTGGATGGACAGCTGGATAGGTAGGTGGAGGGTGGATGGACAGATGGATAGGTAGGTGGAGGGTGGATGGACAGATGGATAGGTAGGTGGAGGGTGGATGGATAGGTAGGTAGGTGGATGGACAGATGGATAGGTAGGTGGAAGGTGGATGGATAGGTAGGTAGATGGATAGGTAGGTGGAGGGTGGATGGACAGGTAGGTGGAGGGTGGATGGACAGATGGATAGGTAGGTGGAGGGTGACAGATGGATAGATAGGAAACAGAAAAATACTGCGCTGCCATAAGAAACCCCCACCAGCAGCAGTTTAAATTGTGAGATACACACAAAAACAACAACAAAACAAGAAAAAACTGCGCTATATGCAAATACATAAAAATCAATTGGTGCATAAAAAAGATTCATGAAGTGAGTGACCATGAAAAGTCATCCATGGAAACAAAGAAAGTCCAAAAAGACAAAAATCCTTCAGTAATTCCCAGTGAAGAAAAACAAAAAATCCCCGCGCTATCATAAAACCCCTCAGAGTAGCAGCAGTTCAACTGTGAACAAAACACAACAAGAAAAATAAAAGAAAGAACTGCGCTATAAAGTGAAATTGCAAAGAATGACCGTATGCAATAAAATTAGTATAAACAATAAGCCCACATGAATGTGTCAAAAAAACATCAAATCATAATGATAATAATAAAGTCCATAGGTACAAGAGAGGTGAGAGGAATCCTCCAGAAAGTTCTCCGTGAGAATCAGGTGAGAAAGTGGAATGACGGACACACCCTGCACAGCGATCCTCCACCACCAAACATATGTGCTTACCAGATGGCTGTTTTTCTTTCTGGAGGATTCCTCTCACCTCTTTTGTACTTATGGACTTTATTATTATCATTAATTATGATTTGATGGGTTTTTTTTGACATATTCATTGTGGGCTTATTGTTTATACTAATTTTATTGCACACGGTCATTCTTTGCAATTTCACTTTATAGCGCAGTTCTTTCTTTTATAATTCCCAGTGAAGTCTGTATAAGACTTGAAATAAACACCACTCATTGTGATCCACCACCACTTACCAAAAGGCAAGCTAAGTAAGCTTGTGTGTAAACCGGAGATCCGGATGCCAAACCGGTGGTGCTGCTTCTCCGTGCTGAAGTGCGCTGTGCAGGGAGTCATCGCGACCTTGATGTGAACGGGTTTATGCAACGCCGGCCGGCGAATTGTCTTTTAAACTACATATTCTTGTAAGTGCAATTCCTTTTTTAAATAAACTCTGTAAGCGGATTTCCACTATGGCCAGTTTTCTTTTGCCCTCATGATCCTGAACCCGGGTTGGTGTATGAGCCATCATCTACTGCGCTTCCTTTTCCACGTTGAGCACGGAGAAGCAGCGCCACCGGTTTGGCATCCGGATCTCCGGTTTACACACAAGCTTACTTAGCTTGCCTTTTGGTAGACGCGGAATTTATGTGGTGGTGGATCACAATGAGTGGTGTTTATTTCAAGATGTATAGATAGGTAGGTGGATGGACAGATGGATAGGTAGGTGGATGGACAGATGGATAGGTAGGTGGATGGACAGATGGATAGGTAGGTGGAGGGTGGATGGACGGATAGGTAGGTAGGTGGAGGGTGGATGGACGGATAGGTAGGTAGGTGGAAGGTAGATGGACAGATGGATAGGTAGGTGGAGGGTGGATGGATGGATAGGTAGGTAGGTGGAGGGTAGATGGACAGATGGATAGGTAGGTGGAGGGTGGGTGGATGGATGGATAGGTAGGTGGAGGGTAGATGGACAGATGGATAGGTAGGTGGAGGGTGGGTGGATGGATGGATGGATAGGTAGGTGGAGGGTGGATGGACAGATACATAGGTAGGTGAAGGGTGGATGGACGGATGGATAGGTAGGTGGAGGGTGAATGGATGGATAGGTAGGTGGAGGGTGGATGGACAGATGGATAGGTAGGTAGATGGATGGAAAGTTGGGGGATGGATGGATAGGTAGGTGAATGGACAGGTAGGTGGAGGGTGGATGGATAGATAGGTAGGTGGATGAACATATGGGTAGGTGGAGGGTGGATGGATAGGTAGGTAGGTGGATGGATAGGTAGGTAGGTGGATGGACAGATGGATAGGTAGGTAGGTGGAGGGTGGATGGATAGGTAGGTGGATGGACAGATGGATAGGTAGGTGGAGGGAAGGATGGAGGAGTGGAGGAATGAATGGACAGATAGGTAGGTGGATGGATGGATGGATGGATAGGTAGGTGGATGGATGGATGGATGGATAGGTAGGTGGAGGGTGGATGGACGAAGGATAGGTAGGTAGGTGGATGGACAGATGGATAGGTAGGTAGGTGGATGGATGGATGGATAGGTAGGTGGATGGACGGATGAAGTGGAGGAATGGACAGATAGATACGCAGAGGGATGGATGTACGGATGGATAGATAGGTAAGTGGATGGACAGATGGGTAGGTAGGTGGATGGATGGATAGGTAGGTGGAGGGTGGATGGACGAAGGATAGGTAGGTAGGTGGATGGACAGATGGATAGGTAGGTGGATGGATGGATGGATAGGTAGGTAGGTGGATGGACGGATGAAGTGGAGGAATGGACAGATAGATATGCAGAGGGATGGATGTACGGATGGATAGGTAGGTAGGTGGATGGACAGATGGGTAGGTAGGTGGATGGATGGATGGATGGATAGGTAGGTGGAGGGTGGATGGACGAAGGATAGGTAGGTAGGTGGATGGACAGATGGATAGGTAGGTGGATGGACGGATGGATAGGTAGGTGGATGGACGGATGGATAGGTAGGTGGATGGACGGATGGATAGGTAGGTAGGTAGGTGGATGGACGGATGAAGTGGAGGAATGGACAGATAGATATGCAGAGGGATGGATGTACGGATGGATAGATAGGTAGGTGGATGGACAGATGGGTAGGTAGGTGGATGGATGGATAGGTAGGTGGATGGACGGATGAAGTGGAGGAATGGACAGATAGATACGCAGAGGGATGGATGTACGGATGGATAGATAGGTAGGTGGATGGACAGATGGGTAGGTAGGTGGATGGATGGATAGGTAGGTGGATGGACGGATGAAGTGGAGGAATGGACAGATAGATACGCAGAGGGATGGATGTACGGATGGATAGATAGGTAAGTGGATGGACAGATGGAAAGGTAGGTGGAGGGTGGATGGACGGATAGGTAGAGAGACAGATGGATAGGTGGAGGGAAGGATGGAGGGATAGAGAGATATGCAGAGGGACGGACGGATGGACGGATAGATAGGTAAGTGGATGGACAGATGGAAAGGTAGGTGGAGGGTGGATGGACGGATAGGTAGGTGGATGGACGGATGAAGTGGAGGAATGGACAGATAGATACGCAGAGGGATGGATGGACGGATGGATAGATAGGTAAGTGGATGGACAGATGGGTAGGTAGGTGGATGGATGGATAGGTAGGTGGATGGACGGATGAAGTGGAGGAATGGACAGATAGATATGCAGAGGGATGGATGTATGGATGGATAGATAGGTAAGTGGATGGACAGATGGAAAGGTAGGTGGATGGATGGATGGATAGGTAGGTGGAGGGTGGATGGACGGATGGATAGGTAGGTAGGTGGATGGACGGATGGAGGAGTGGAGGAATGGACAGATAGATACGCAGAGGGATGGATGTACGGATGGATAGATAGGTAAGTGGATGGACAGATGGAAAGGTAGGTGGAGGGTGGATGTACGGATAGGTAGAGAGACAGATGGATAGGTAGAGAGAAGGATGGAGGGATAGAGAGATATGCAGGGGGACGGACAGATGGACGGACGGACTCTCCCCAGCAGCATCGGGGTTAAATCTGGGTGCCCATCAGGCAATGTTGGTGTAACCTCCAGCCTGGCGTCAGGTGACAATGGCGGGTCTGTGCCAGGACAGGAGGAAGTCTGTGGAATGAAAGAGATGGATTGAGAGGCCGGCTCTCCGCCCAGAGTTCATTCCTGGGGGGGGGGGGGGGGGGGGGGTGCAGCAGTCAGACGTGTCACCAGCTAACAAACACTCACTTGTAGCGGGTGCAGTGATGAGCGATCGCCGTTCTGCACACAGACCACAGGCCGGGACGCTCCGGCCTCAGGGCCAGTCCAGGGGGGCCACAGACAGGCCGGGGATTCCAGGCCAAATCAATTCTTTTATCAGGGAACCTCATTCTACAAATTGCTCCCTGACCCCCCCCCCCCCATAGAGGAGAACACTGAACCTTGTTTGTCTCATTTATAAACCTGACTGAAATGGGGACTGTCTGTGCTGCACACAACCTCCAGTCAGATTCAGAGCCCTTCTGTCATTGGTTGATGGAGAATGTTTCTCCTGAGATATCAGACAACATGGAGATGGCCTGTATGTCCACCCTGGGGCCACACAAGGGAGCCCAAGCCTCCGTCTGCTGATTAGAGTGTCAGCTCTTTAGGCAAGGTGATGCAAAAAAAAAACAAAAAACGTGCACATGGTGTCATCAGGTGACATTGGACAGTGTCCCTCTAACAGTGACAACACTGAGATGTGACATCATGGTGGAGGGGGTGGGGATTTACCATCAGTGATGTACAGAAAAGAGGCCCAAAAAAACAATTAACTGTCCCAGATTCCACAGATCCCAGGTGATCAATGACACAACCTGATTGGATGCAATGGGTGCCGACACCAAACAAATAATTATTACCCCTCAAACCAATCAACATCCACAGAGGAGGCAGCGAGGAAATGTAAGAGAGCGTAAAAATTACATCCAAGAGAAAATATGGAGGGTGACGGCGATATAGAGGAGAATACGGAGGATGACAGTGATATAGAGGAGAATACGGAGGATGACAGTGATATAGAGGAGAATAAGGAGGATGACGGTGATAGAGGAGACTACGGAGGGTGACGGTGATATAGAGGAGAATACGGAGGGTGACACCGATATAGAGGAGACTACGGAGGGTGACGGTGATATAGAGGAGAATACGGAGGGTGACGGTGATATAGAGGAGAATACGGAGGATGACACCGATATAGAGGAGAATACGGAGGGTGACACCGATATAGAGGAGAATACGGAGGGTGACACCGATATAGAGGAGAATACGGAGGGTGACACCGATATAGAGGAGAATACGGAGAATGAAACCGATTTAGAGGAGAATACAGAGAATGAAACCGATATAGAGGAGAATACGGAGGGTGACACCGATATAGAGGAGAATACGGAGGATGACACCGATATAGAGGAGAATACGGAGAATGAAACCGATATAGAGGAGAATACGGAGGGTGACACCGATATAGAGGAGAATACAGAGGATGACACCAATATAGAGGAGAATACGGAGGATGACAGTGATATAGAGGAGAATACGGAGGATGACACCGATATAGAGGAGAATACGGAGGGTGACGGTGATATAGAGGAGAATACGGAGGATGACACCGATATAGAGGAGAATACGGAGGGTGACACCGATATAGAGGAGAATACGGAGAATGAAACCGATATAGAGGAGAATACAGAGAATGAAACCGATATAGAGGAGAATACGGAGGGTGACACCGATATAGAGGAGAATACAGAGGATGACACCAATATAGAGGAGAATACGGAGGGTGACACCGATATAGAGGAGAATACAGAGGGTGATGGTGATATAGAGGAGAATACGGAGGGTGACACCGATATAGAGGAGAATACGGAGGATGACGGCGATATAGAGGAGAATACGGAGGATGACACCGATATAGAGGAGAATACAGAGGGTGATGGTGATATAGAGGAGAATACAGAGGATGACACCGATATAGAGGAGAATACGGAGGATGACACCGATATAGAGGAGAATACGGAGGGTGACACCGATATAGAGGAGAATACGGAGGATGACACCGATCTAGAGGAGAATACGGAGGGTGACACCGATATAGAGGAGAATACGGAGGACCGATATAGAGGAGAATACGGAGGATGACACCGATATAGAGGAGAATACGGAGGATGACACCGATATAGAGGAGAATACGGAGAATGAAACCGATATAGAGGAGAATACAGAGAATGAAACCGATATAGAGGAGAATACGGAGGGTGACACCGATATAGAGGAGAATACAGAGGATGACACCAATATAGAGGAGAATACGGAGGGTGACACCGATATAGAGGAGAATACAGAGGGTGATGGTGATATAGAGGAGAATACAGAGGATGACACCGATATAGAGGAGAATACGGAGGATGACACCAATATAGAGGAGAATACGGAGGATGACACCAATATAGAGGAGAATACGGAGGATGACACCGATATAGAGGAGAATACGGAGGGTGACACCGATCTAGAGGAGAATACGGAGGATGACACCGATCTAGAGGAGAATACGGAGGATGACACCGATCTAGAGGAGAATACGGAGGATGACACCGATCTAGAGGAGAATACGGAGGGTGACACCGATCTAGAGGAGAATACGGAGGGTGACACCGATCTAGAGGAGAATACGGAGGATGACACCGATCTAGAGGAGAATACGGAGGGTGACACCGATCTAGAGGAGAATACGGAGGGTGACACCGATCTAGAGGAGAATACGGAGGGTGACACCGATCTAGAGGAGAATACGGAGGGTGACACCGATCTAGAGGAGAATACGGAGGGTGACACCGATCTAGAGGAGAATACGGAGGGTGACACCGATCTAGAGGAGAATACGGAGGATGACACCGATCTAGAGGAGAATACGGAGGATGACACCGATCTAGAGGAGAATACGGAGGATGACACCGATCTAGAGGAGAATACGGAGGGTGACACCGATATAGAGGAGAATACGGAGGATGACACCGATCTAGAGGAGAATACGGAGGGTGACACCGATCTAGAGGAGAATACAGAGGATGACACCGATATAGAGGAGAATACGGAGGATGACATCGATAAAGAGGAGAATATGGAGGATGACAGTGATATAGAGGAGAATACGGAGGATGACACCGATATAGAGGAGAATACGGAGGATGACACCGATATAGAGGAGAATACGGAGGATGACATCGATAAAGAGGAGAATATGGAGGATGACGGTGATATAGAGGAGAATATGGAGGATGACAGTGATATAGAGGAGAATACGGAGGGTGACACCGATATAGAGGAGAATACGGAGGATGACAGTGATATAGAGGAGAATACGGAGGATGACACCGATATAGAGGAGAATACGGAGGATGACGGTGACATAGAGGAGAATACGGAGGATGACGGTGATATAGAGGAGAATACAGAGGATGACACCGATATAGAGGAGAATACGGAGGGTGACACCGATATAGAGGAGAATACGGAGGATGACGGTGATATAGAGGAGAATACGGAGGATGACGATGACGGTGATATAGAGGAGAATACGGAGGATGACGGTGATATAGAGGAGAATACGGAGGATGACGGTGATATAGAGGAGAATACGGAGGATGACGATGACGGTGATATAGAGGAGAATACGGAGGATGACGGTGATATAGAGGAGAATACGGAGGATGACGGTGATATAGAGGAGAATACGGAGGATGACGGTGATATAGAGGAGAATACGGAGGATGACACCGATATAGAGGAGAATACGGAGGGTGACACCGATATAGAGGAGAATACGGAGGATGACACCGATATAGGAGGAGAATACGGAGGATGACACCGATATAGAGGAGAATACGGAGGGTGACACCGATATAGAGGAGAATACGGAGGATGACGGTGATATAGAGGAGAATACGGAGGATGACACCGATATAGAGGAGAATACGGAGGGTGACACCAATATAGGAGGAGAATACGGAGGGTGACACCGATATAGAGGAGAATACAGAGGGTGACACCGATATAGAGGAGAATACGGAGGATGACATGCAAATAAAGCATCAGATATATAAATATCATAAACCAACTTCCCCATCATAAATCATCATACAAAGCCACACCATATACACACACTATTATACACACACTATATTGTCAGAAGTATTGGGACACCTGCCTTTACACGCACATGAAAATTAAAGTGATTGTAAAAGGCTCGATTTTTTTTTTTTTTTTTTACAAAAAAAATAAAAAATAACAAACAAGAAAGAAAATAAAGCTGCTAGAATGGCCCAGCCAAACACCTGACTTGAATCCAAAAGAAAAATCTATGGAAAAGAACTAAAGATCGGAGTTCATTCTTGTGTGATTTTAATTGAATAAAATACTTTTCTAACATTTGTGTCGTCTTTTTATTATTATTTTTATTTTTATTTTTTTAACGGGGAGGGAGATCTCAGTAGAGTAGAGTAGGGACTCTGGCCAGGGAGGGATTACTGTGACGCAGTTGGCGATGATATTGCTATCAATGTGAACCAGAAATCCCTGTTTTTATACAAAAAGTGTGTCGGGTTCATTCCGAATTTTTATAGATAAACAGGAAGGACAATGATAAAAGGAGGAGGGGGGGTGGGGTGAGACTGATATATGGGGGACACCAATGTATGGCAGGGGGAGACACCATAATATGGCGGGAGGGGTGACAGTAATATATGGGGGACACTGATATATGGGGGGGGGGGGGGGGGGTAGGGCTGAAACCACTAATCCACATAATCGATTATGAAAGTAGTTGTCAGCTATTTTCATAATCGATTAGTTGGCCTGCATACAGAATTCATTATTTGTTTACATGTCAGTATGCACAGTGCAGCACACATACAGCTCAGTACACCCCCCATACAAGTCAGTAAGTGCCTGAGAACAGGTGTATGTATGTATGTGTGAGGAGCAATGCCTCATGGGACATGTAGTCCTGGGCAGGAGAAGGCCTTCCTTGCTATAGGGGCACTCTATACTGCACTTTGCGGTCTGCTATGGGGGCCCTTTGAAGGCAGGAGGAGCCAGAAGCACCGCTGGGGGGGGGGACCCCAGAAGAGGAGAATCGGGGCCGCTCTGTGCAAAACCAACTGCATAGAGGAGGTATGTATAAAATGTTTGTTATTTAAAAAGAAAAAAAAATCCAAACAGTTTTAAAAAGCCCTTTCACATTGGGGCTGCCCCACGCGTTACCGGTAAAGCGCCGCTCGTTTTAGCGGCGCTTCAAAGCTGTTTTTTGCCACCCGCTCACCGTCAAATGACGACGGGGCGGGGGCAGCTCTCGTTCCAGGGCGACGTCATATGACGTAGGCAAGTGGTTAAGCCGCTAGCGGGGTGCTTTTTAACCCCGCTGAAGGGGTTAAAAACTCCAGTGTTGCATCGCTTTTCAGGCACTTCAGAAGCGCAGCCTATTCATTGCAATGGGCAGGGGAGGTTTTGGAGGGGGGGGGGTGCTGTATACACCACTTCCGCACCGACTTTTTCTAATGTCCCGCAAGCGCACCTCCCCCCCGGTGTGAAAGCCCCTCATTGCACAGAATGGGGGGCAGATTTCAGGGGCCGTTTCTAGTGCTAAAACGCCTGAAAACTGTGCAACGGGTCGTAGAGCTCTGCACAGGAAGATCATCGGAACCCAGAGAAGCTGGAGACCGATAAGACTGGAGGTAATAGAAGGCGTTACTATTACATTTAAAGTAAAAGTTTACCAGTATTGTGCTTTATACTTACAATGATTATATCCCTGCAAAAAAGTCTCAGCCCTTAGTACTACTTTAACCCCTTCCCGACCAGCCGCCGCAGTGGGGCAGGGTGGCTCCCCTGCGCGAGCCGTCGTAGCTGTACGTCGGCTCGTGGGGTCGGGATAGCAGGCGCGCACGCGCCCGTTGCACAGCAGGGGGTGCCGATGCTCGTGGCCAACGGTCGCGATGACCCTAGGGAACACATTTAACCCCTTGATCGCCCCCCTAGTGTTAACCCCCTTCCCTGCCAGTGACATTTATACAGTAATCAGTGCATTTTTATAGCACTGATCACTTTATAAATGAAAATGGTCCTAAAAATGCGTCAAAAGTGTCCGATCTGTCCGCCATAATGTCGCAGTCCCGATAGAAATCGCAGATTGTCGCCATTACTAGTAAAAAAAAAAATATAATAATAATAAAAATGCTATAAATCTATCCCGTATTTTGTAGATGCTATAACTTTTGCGCAAACCAATCAATATAAGCTTATTGTGATTTTTTTTTTACAAAAAATATGTAGAAGAATACGTATCGGCCTAAACTGAGGAAAGAAATTTGCTTTTAAAAAAAAATTAAAAAATTGGGGATATTTATTATAGCAAAAAGTACAAAATAATGCTTTTTTTTTTTCAAAATTGTCGCTCTTTTTTTGTTTATAGCACAAAAAATAAAAACCGCAGAGATGATCAAATACCGCCAAAAGAAAGCTCTGTTTGTGGGAAAAAAGGGACGTTAATTTTGTTTGGGTACAGCATCGCACGTTTGCGCAATTGTCAGTTAAAGCGTCGCAGTGCAGAATCGCAAAAAGTGCTCTGGTCAGGAAAGGGGTAAATTCTTCCGGGGCTGAAGTGGTTAATCTGGGGTGGTTCCTTTTTTTTTTGGATATGTTGTATAGCAGAAAGCTAAATAATTTTTTTTTTTTTGGGTAGTGTCGCACGTCCGCGCAATTGTCAGTTAAAGTAATGCAGTGCCGTTTTGCAAAAAAATGGCCTGGTCGTGGAGGGGGGTAAATCTTCTGGAGCTGAGGTGGTTAATCTTTCTCTCGCTCTCTTTTCGAAAATTTCACTTGATTTTAACTTCCCATTTTAAAATGAAAACCACATACACCGTCTGCAACGCCGTTCAGTAAAGAAAAATTTTCTTATTACGCTCCTTTGAATTTTGCAGTTGAAAAACGGATGTCGATTTGACTCCACTGAAGATTAGAAAATCGAATGAATGTTCTTATAACAAATGTTTTAGAAGGAAATATTTGTGTATGGCCGGCATAGTGAGAGCAGACTCAGGGGGCTCAGGGGGTTCAGGAAGCGCAGGGGGCTCAGGGGGTTCAGGGGGCACAGGGGGCTCAGGAAGCGCAGGGGGCACAGGAGGCACAGGGGGCTCAGGAAGCACAGGGGGTTCAGGAAGCACAGGGGGCTCAGGGGGCTCAGGAAGCTCAGGGGGTTCAGGAAGCACAGGGGGTTCAGGAAGCGCAGGGGGCTCAGGGGGCGCAGGGGGCTCAGGAAGCGCAGGGGGTTCAGGGGGCTCAGGGGGTTCAGGGGGCTTAGGAAGCGCAGGGGGCTCAGGGGGTTCAGGAAGCACAGGGGGCTCAGGGAGCACAGGGGGCTCAGGGGGTTCAGGGGGCTCAGGAAGCACAGGGGGCTCAGGGGGTTCAGGAAGCACAGGGGGCTCAGGAAGCACAGGGGGCTCAGGAAGCACAGGGGGCTCAGGAAGCACAGGGGGCTCAGGGGGTTCAGGAAGCACAGGAAGCACAGGGGGCTCAGGAAGCACAGGGGGCTCAGGAAGCACAGGAAGCACAGGGGGCTCAGGGGGTTCAGGAAGCGCAGGGGGCTCAGGAAGCTCAGGGGGCTCAGGAAGCACAGGGGGCTCAGGAAGCACAGGGGGCTCAGGGGGTTCAGGAAGCGCAGGGGGCTCAGGAAGCTCAGGGGGCTCAGGAAGCTCAGGGGGCTCAGGAAGCTCAGGGGGCTCAGGAAGCACAGGGGGCTCAGGAAGCACAGGGGGCTCAGGGGGCTCAGGAAGCTCAGGGGGCTCAGGGGGCTCAGGAAGCGCAGGGGGCTCAGGAAGCGCAGGGGGCTCAGGAAGCGCAGGGGGCTCAGGAAGCGCAGGGGGCTCAGGAAGCGCAGGGGGCTCAGGATGCGCAGGGGGCTCAGGAAGCGCAGGGGGCTCAGGAAGCGCAGGGGGCTCAGGAAGCACAGGGGGCTCAGGAAGCACAGGGGGCTCAGGAAGCACAGGGGGTTCAGGAAGCGCAGGGGGCACAGGGAGTTTGTATCCAGCGGATTCGAGATTTCCTCCTCCAATCACATTGCTGGATATCTGGATATTTGGATTCAGCATTGGGAGATCTTCAGGAATAATTTGTGTTTTTTTTTAAAACTTTACATAATAACTGAATAACACGGCACTTCTTTTGAGGTTTTTATCCGATTAGTCAATAATCAAAACAATAAATCGGCCAACTAATTGATCATGATAATAATTGTTAGTTGCAGCCCTGAGGGGGGGGGGGAACACTGATATATATGGGGGGGGGGGACGCTGATATATATGGGGGGGAGGGGTGACACTGATATATATGGGGGGAGGGGGGACACTGATATATATTGGGGGGAGGGGGGACACTGATATATATATGGGGGGCACACTGATATATATGGGGGAGGGAGGACACTGATATATATGGGGGAGGGGGGGCACTGATATATATGGGGGGGAGGGGGGCCCTGATATATATGGGGGGGGTGGAGACACTGATATATATGGGGGAGGGGGGACACTGATGTATATGGGGGAGGGGGGGCACTGATATATATGGGGGGAGGGGGGGGGCCCTGATATATATGGGGGGGAGTGGAGACACTGATATATATGGGGGGACACTGATATATATGGGGGAGGGGGGCACACTGATATATATGGGGGGACGACACTGATATATATGGGGGGAGGGGGGGCCCTGATATATATGGGGGGGGACACTGATATATATGGGGGGAGGGGGGGCCCTGATATATATGGGGGGGAGGGGAGACACTGATATATATGGGGGGGAGGGGGGACACTGATATATATGGGGGGGCACTGATATATATGGGGGGGAGGGGGGACACTGATATATATGGGGGAGGGGGGACACTGATATATATGGGGGAGGGGGGACACTGATATATATGGGGGGACACTGATATATATGGGGGAGGGGGACACTGATATATATGGGGGGACACTGATATATATGGGGGGAGGGGGGACACTGATATATATGGGGGGGCACTGATATATATGAGGGGGAGGGGAGACACTGATATATATGGGAGGGGGGACACTGATATATATGAGGAGGGACACTGATATATATGGGGGGGAGGGGAGACACTGATATATATGGGGAGGGGGGACACTGATATATATGGGGGAGGGGGGACACTGATATATATGGGGAGGGGGAGACACTGATATATATGGGGGGGGAGACACTGATATATATGGGGGGGGGAGGGGGGACACTGATATATATGGGGAGGGGGGACACTGATATATATGGGGGAGGGGGAACACTGATATATATGGGGGGGGGGGGAACACTGATATATATGGGGGGGGGGACACTGATATATATGGGGGGACGACACTGATATATATGGGGGGCACTGATATATATGGGGGGACGACACTGATATATATGGGGGGCACTGATATATATGGGGGAGGGGGAGACACTGATATATATGGGGGGGGGGAGACACTGATATATATGGGGGGGACACTGATATATATGGGGGGGGAGGGGGGACACTGATATATATGGGGGGGAGGGGGGACACTGATATATATGGGGGAGGGGGGACACTGATATATATGGGGGAGGGGGGGACACTGATATATATGGGGGAGGGGGGGACACTGATATATATGGGGGGAGGGGGGACACTGATATATATGGGGGGGGACACTGATATATATGGGGGGAGGGGGGACACTGATATATATGGGGGGGAGGGACGACACTGATATATATGGGGGGACACTGATATATATGGGGGGGAGGACACTGATATATATGGGGGAGGGGGGACACTGATATATATGGGGGGGGAGACACTGATATATATGGGGGGGGAGGGGGGACACTGATATATATGGGGGAGGGGGGACACTGATATATATGGGGGGGCGACACTGATATATATGGGGAGGGGGAGACACTGATA
>JBBGZY010003417.1:0-45799 GCA_037952925.1 Lithobates clamitans | reverse complement strand
TTCCTGGGTCTGTACACCCAGGCCTGTACACCTGCTGGGCCCAATACGAGGGGGTCCAACAATCCCTGTGCTTAGTTCCCAGGTCTCTACACCCACTGATCCCAATATGAGGGGCTCCAACCAACCTTGTGCTGAGTTCCCAGGTCTGTACATCCCCTCATCCCATGATGAGAGGGTTCCCACAATCCATGTGCTGAGCTCCCAGGACTACACACCCACTCATCCCATTATAATTGGTTCACACCAACCCTGTGCTAAGATCCAGGGTCTGTACACTCAGGGATGTACAACTGCTGGGCCCAATATGAGGGGGTCCAACATTACCTGTGCTTATTTCCCAGGTCTCTACACCCACTGATCCCATTAGGCTCTAACCAACCCTGTGCTAAGTTTCTGGGTCTGTACACTCACTCTGCCCATTATGAGGGCTTCCCAGGGCTGTACACCTGCTGGGACCAATATGAGGGGGTCCAACAATCCCTGTGCTTAGTTCAAGGGTCTCTACACTCACTTATCCCATTATGAGAGGGTTACCACAATCCATGTGCTGAGCTCCCAGGACTACACACCCACTCATCCCATTATAATTGGTTCACACCAACCCTGTGCTAAGTACCAGGGTCTGTACACCCAGGGCTGTACAACTGCTGGGCCCAATATGAGGGGGTCCAACAATCCCTGTGCTTCGTTCACAGGTCTCTACACCCACTGATCCCATTATGAGGGGCTCCAACCAACCTTGTGCTGAGTTCACAGGTCTGTACAACCCTCATCCCATTATGAGAGGGTTCCCACAATCCATGTGCTGAGCTCCCAGGACTACACCCCCACTCATCCCATTATAAGGAGTTCACACCAACCCTGTGCTAAGTTGCTGGGTCTGTACACTCACTCTGCCCATTATGAGGGCTTCCCAGGGCTGTACACCTGCTGGGCCATATAAGAGGGGGTAGAACAATCCCTGTGCTTAGTTCCCAGGTCTCTACACCCACTGATCCCAATATGAGGGGCTCCAACCAACCTTGTGCTGAGTTCACGGGTCTGTACACCCCCTCATCCCATTATGAGAGGGTTCCCACAATCCATGTGCTGAGCTCCCAGGACTACACACCCACTCATCCCATTATAATTGGTTCACACTAACCCTGTGCTAAGTTCCTGGGTCTGTACACTCACTCTGAACATTATGAGGGCTTCCCAGGGCTGTACACCTGCTGGGCCCAATATGAGGGGGCCGAACAATCCCTTTGCTTAGTTCCCAGGTCTCTACACACACTGATCCCATTATGAGGGGCTCCAACCAACCTTGTGCTGAGTTCCCGGGTCTGTACACCCCCTCATCCCATTATGGGAGTTTTCCCACAATCCATGTGCTGAGCTCCCAGGACTGCACCCCCACTCATCCCATTATAAGGGGTTCACACCAACCCTGTGCTAAGTTCCTGGGTCTGTACACCCAGGGCTGCACACCTGCTGGGCCATATATGAGAGGGTAGAACAATCCCTGTGCTTAGTTCCCAGGTCTCTACACCCAATGATCCCATTATGAGGGGCTCCAACCAACCTTGTGCTGAGTTCAAGGGTCTGTACACCCCCTCATCCCATTATGAGAGGGTTCCCACAATCCATGTGCTGAGCTCCCAGGACTACACACCCACTCATCCCATTATAATAGGTTCACACCAACCCTGTGCTAAGTTCCCTGGGTCTGTACACTCACTCTGACCATTATGAGGGGCCTCCGGGTCTGCACACCTGCTGGGCCCAATATGAGGGGGTCGAACAATCCCTGTGCTTAGTTCCCAGGTCTATACACCCACTGATCCCATTAGGAGGGGCTCCAACCAACTTTGTGCTGAGTTCCCAGGTCTGTACACCCCCCTCATCCCATTATGAGAGGGTTCCCACAATCCATGTGCTGAGCTCCCAGGACTACACAGCCACTCATCCCATTATAATTGGTTCACACCAACCCCGTGCTAAATTCCTGGGTCTGTACACCCAGGGCAGTACACCTGCTGGGCCCAATATGAGGGGGTCGAACAATCCCTGTGCTTAGTTCCCAGGTCTATACACCCACTGATCCCATTATGAGGGGCTCCAACCAACCTTGTGCTGAGTTCCTGGGTCTGTACACCCCCTCATCCCATTATAAGATGGTTCCCACAATCCATGTGCTGAGGTCCCAGGGCTACACAGCCACACATCCCATTATAATTGGTTCACACCAACCCTGGGCTAAGTTACTGGGTCTATACACTCACTCTGCCCATTATGAGGGCTTCCCGGGGCTGTACACCTGCTGGGCCATATATAAGGGGGTCGAACAATCACTGTGCTTAGTTCCCAGGTCTCTACACCCACTGATCCCATTATGAGGGGCTCAACCAACCTTGTGCTGAGTTCCCGGGTCTGTACATCCCCTCATGAGAGGGTTCCCACAATCCATGTGCTGAGCTCCCAAGATTACACACCCACTCATCCCATTATAATTGGTTCACACCAACCCTGTGCTAAGTTCCAGGGTCTGTACACCCAGGGCTGTACAACTGCTGGGCCCAATATGAGGGGGTAGAACAATCCCTGTGCTTAGTTCCCAGGTCTCTACACCCACTGATCCCATTATGAGGGGCTCCAACCAACCTTGTGCTGAGTTGACGGGTCTGTACACCCCCTCATCCCATGATGAGAGGGTTCCCACAATCCATGTGCTGAGCTCCCAGGACTACACACCCACTCATCCCATTATAATAGGTTCACACCAACCCTGTGCTTAGTTTCCTGGGTCTGTACACTCACTCTGACCATTATGAGGGGCCCCCGGGTCTGCACACCTGCTGGGCCCAATATGAGGGGGTCCAACAATCCCAGTGCTGAGTTCAAGGGTCTCTACACTCACTGATCCTATTATGAGGGGCTACAACCAACTTTGTGTTGAGTTCCTGGGTCTGTACACCCCCTCATCCCATTATGAGAGGTTTCCCACAATCCATGTGCTGAGCTCCCAGGACTACACAGCCACTCATCCCATTATAATTGGTTCACATCAACCCTGTGCTAAGTTCCTGGGTCTGTACACCCAAGGCTGTACACCTGCTGGGCCCAATATGAGGGGGTCGAACAATCCCTGTGCTTAATTCCCAGGTCTCTACACCCACTGATCTCAATATGAGGGGCTCCAACCAATCTTGTGCTGAGTTCCCGGGTCTGTACACCCCCTCATCCCATTATGAGAGGGTTCCCACAATCCATGTGCTGAGCTCCCAGGACTACACACCCACTCATCCCATTATAACTGGTTCACACCAACCCTGTGCTAAGTACCAGGGTCTGTACACCCAGGGCTGTACAACTGCTGGGCCCAATATGAGGGGGTCCAACAATCCCTGTGCTTAGTTCGCAGGTCTCTACACCCACGGATCCCATTATGAGGGGCTCCAACCAACCTTGTGCTGAGTTCACGGGTCTGTACACACCCTCATCCCATTATGAGAGGGTTCCCACAATCCATGTGCTGAGCTCCCAGGACTACACACCCACTCATCCCATTATAAGGAGTTCACACCAACCCTGTGCTAAGTTCCTGGGTCTGTACACCCAGGCCTGTACACCTGCTGGGCCCAATACGAGGGGGTCCAACAATCCCTGTGCTTAGTTCCCAGGTCTCTACACCCACTGATCCCAATATGAGGGGCTCCAACCAACCTTGTGCTGAGTTCCCAGGTCTGTACATCCCCTCATCCCATGATGAGAGGGTTCCCACAATCCATGTGCTGAGCTCCCAGGACTACACACCCACTCATCCCATTATAATTGGTTCACACCAACCCTGTGCTAAGATCCAGGGTCTGTACACTCAGGGATGTACAACTGCTGGGCCCAATATGAGGGGGTCCAACATTACCTGTGCTTATTTCCCAGGTCTCTACACCCACTGATCCCATTAGGCTCTAACCAACCCTGTGCTAAGTTTCTGGGTCTGTACACTCACTCTGCCCATTATGAGGGCTTCCCAGGGCTGTACACCTGCTGGGACCAATATGAGGGGGTCCAACAATCCCTGTGCTTAGTTCAAGGGTCTCTACACTCACTTATCCCATTATGAGAGGGTTACCACAATCCATGTGCTGAGCTCCCAGGACTACACACCCACTCATCCCATTATAATTGGTTCACACCAACCCTGTGCTAAGTACCAGGGTCTGTACACCCAGGGCTGTACAACTGCTGGGCCCAATATGAGGGGGTCCAACAATCCCTGTGCTTCGTTCACAGGTCTCTACACCCACTGATCCCATTATGAGGGGCTCCAACCAACCTTGTGCTGAGTTCACAGGTCTGTACAACCCTCATCCCATTATGAGAGGGTTCCCACAATCCATGTGCTGAGCTCCCAGGACTACACCCCCACTCATCCCATTAAAAGGGGTTGACACCAACCCTGTGCTAAGTTGCTGGGTCTGTACACTCACTCTGCCCATTATGAGGGCTTCCCAGGGCTGTACACCTGCTGGGCCATATAAGAGGGGGTAGAACAATCCCTGTGCTTAGTTCCCAGGTCTCTACACCCACTGATCCCAATATGAGGGGCTCCAACCAACCTTGTGCTGAGTTCCCGGGTCTGTACACCCCCTCATCCCATTATGAGAGGGTTCCCACAATCCATGTGCTGAGCTCCCAGGACTACACACCCACTCATCCCATTATAATTGGTTCACACTAACCCTGTGCTAAGTTCCTGGGTCTGTACACTCACTCTGAACATTATGAGGGCTTCCCAGGGCTGTACACCTGCTGGGCCCAATATGAGGGGGCCGAACAATCCCTTTGCTTAGTTCCCAGGTCTCTACACCCACTGATCCCATTATGAGGGGCTCCAACCAACCTTGTGCTGAGTTCCCGGGTCTGTACACCCCCTCATCCCATTATGAGAGTTTTCCCACAATCCATGTGCTGAGCTCCCAGGACTGCACCCCCACTCATCCCATTATAAGGGGTTCACACCAACCCTGTGCTAAGTTCCTGGGTCTGTACACCCAGGGCTGCACACCTGCTGGGCCATATATGAGAGGGTAGAACAATCCCTGTGCTTAGTTCCCAGGTCTCTACACCCAATGATCCCATTATGAGGGGCTCCAACCAACCTTGTGCTGAGTTCAAGGGTCTGTACACCCCCTCATCCCATTATGAGAGGGTTCCCACAATCCATGTGCTGAGCTCCCAGGACTACACACCCACTCATCCCATTATAATAGGTTCACACCAACCCTGTGCTAAGTTCCCTGGGTCTGTACACTCACTCTGACCATTATGAGGGGCCTCCGGGTCTGCACACCTGCTGGGCCCAATATGAGGGGGTCGAACAATCCCTGTGCTTAGTTCCCAGGTCTCTACACCCACTGATCCCATTAGGAGGGGCTCCAACCAACTTTGTGCTGAGTTCCCAGGTCTGTACACCCCCCTCATCCCATTATGAGAGGGTTCCCACAATCCATGTGCTGAGCTCCCAGGACTACACAGCCACTCATCCCATTATAATTGGTTCACACCAACCCCGTGCTAAATTCCTGGGTCTGTACACCCAGGGCAGTACACCTGCTGGGCCCAATATGAGGGGGTCGAACAATCCCTGTGCTTAGTTCCCAGGTCTATACACCCACTGATCCCATTATGAGGGGCTCCAACCAACCTTGTGCTGAGTTCCTGGGTCTGTACACCCCCTCATCCCATTATAAGATGGTTCCCACAATCCATGTGCTGAGGTCCCAGGGCTACACAGCCACTCATCCCATTATAATTGGTTCACACCAACCCTGGGCTAAGTTACTGGGTCTATACACTCACTCTGCCCATTATGAGGGCTTCCCGGGGCTGTACACCTGCTGGGCCATATATAAGGGGGTCGAACAATCACTGTGCTTAGTTCCCAGGTCTCTACACCCACTGATCCCATTATGAGGGGCTCAACCAACCTTGTGCTGAGTTCCCGGGTCTGTACATCCCCTCATCCCATTATGAGAGGGTTCCCACAATCCATGTGCTGAGCTCCCAAGATTACACACCCACTCATCCCATTATAATTGGTTCACACCAACCCTGTGCTAAGTTCCAGGGTCTGTACACCGAGGGCTGTACAACTGCTGGGCCCAATATGAGGGGGTAGAACAATCCCTGTGCTTAGTTCCCAGGTCTCTACACCCACTGATCCCATTATAAGGGGCTCCAACCAACCTTGTGCTGAGTTCATGGGTCTGTACACCCCCTCATCCCATGATGAGAGGGTTCCCACAAGTCATGTGCTGAGCTCCCAGGACTACACACCCACTCATCCCATTAGAATAAGTTCACACCAAACCTGTGCTAAGTTCCTGGGTCTGTACACTCACTCTGCCCATTATGAGGGGCCCCCGGGTCTGCACACCTGCTGGGCCCAATATGAGGGGGTCCAACAATCCCAGTGCTGAGTTCAAGGGTCTCTACACTCACTGATCCTATTATGAGGGGCTACAACCAACTTTGTGTTGAGTTCCTGGGTCTGTACACCCCCTCATCCCATTATGAGAGGTTTCCCACAATCCATGTGCTGAGCTCCCAGGACTACACAGCCACTCATCCCATTATAATTGGTTCACATCAACCCTGTGCTAAGTTCCTGGGTCTGTACAACCAAGGCTGTACACCTGCTGGGCCCAATATGAGGGGGTCGAACAATCCCTGTGCTTAATTCCCAGGTCTCTACACCCACTGATCTCAATATGAGGGGCTCCAACCAATCTTGTGCTGAGTTCCCGGGTCTGTACACCCCCTCATCCCATTATGAGAGGGTTCCCACAATCCATGTGCTGAGCTCCCAGGACTACACACCCACTCATCCCATTATAACTGGTTCACACCAACCCTGTGCTAAGTACCAGGGTCTGTACACCCAGGGCTGTACAACTGCTGGGCCCAATATGAGGGGGTCCAACAATCCCTGTGCTTAGTTCGCAGGTCTCTACACCCACGGATCCCATTATGAGGGGCTCCAACCAACCTTGTGCTGAGTTCACGGGTCTGTACACACCCTCATCCCATTATGAGAGGGTTCCCACAATCCATGTGCTGAGCTCCCAGGACTACACACCCACTCATCCCATTATAAGGAGTTCACACCAACCCTGTGCTAAGTTCCTGGGTCTGTACACCCAGGCCTGTACACCTGCTGGGCCCAATACGAGGGGGTCCAACAATCCCTGTGCTTAGTTCCCAGGTCTCTACACCCACTGATCCCAATATGAGGGGCTCCAACCAACCTTGTGCTGAGTTCCCAGGTCTGTACATCCCCTCATCCCATGATGAGAGGGTTCCCACAATCCATGTGCTGAGCTCCCAGGACTACACACCCACTCATCCCATTATAATTGGTTCACACCAACCCTGTGCTAAGATCCAGGGTCTGTACACTCAGGGATGTACAACTGCTGGGCCCAATATGAGGGGGTCCAACATTACCTGTGCTTATTTCCCAGGTCTCTACACCCACTGATCCCATTAGGCTCTAACCAACCCTGTGCTAAGTTTCTGGGTCTGTACACTCACTCTGCCCATTATGAGGGCTTCCCAGGGCTGTACACCTGCTGGGACCAATATGAGGGGGTCCAACAATCCCTGTGCTTAGTTCAAGGGTCTCTACACTCACTTATCCCATTATGAGAGGGTTACCACAATCCATGTGCTGAGCTCCCAGGACTACACACCCACTCATCCCATTATAATTGGTTCACACCAACCCTGTGCTAAGTACCAGGGTCTGTACACCCAGGGCTGTACAACTGCTGGGCCCAATATGAGGGGGTCCAACAATCCCTGTGCTTCGTTCGCAGGTCTCTACACCCACTGATCCCATTATGAGGGGCTCCAACCAACCTTGTGCTGAGTTCACAGGTCTGTACAACCCTCATCCCATTATGAGAGGGTTCCCACAATCCATGTGCTGAGCTCCCAGGACTACACCCCCACTCATCCCATTAAAAGGGGTTGACACCAACCCTGTGCTAAGTTGCTGGGTCTGTACACTCACTCTGCCCATTATGAGGGCTTCCCAGGGCTGTACACCTGCTGGGCCATATAAGAGGGGGTAGAACAATCCCTGTGCTTAGTTCCCAGGTCTCTACACCCACTGATCCCAATATGAGGGGCTCCAACCAACCTTGTGCTGAGTTCCCGGGTCTGTACACCCCCTCATCCCATTATGAGAGGGTTCCCACAATCCATGTGCTGAGCTCCCAGGACTACACACCCACTCATCCCATTATAATTGGTTCACACTAACCCTGTGCTAAGTTCCTGGGTCTGTACACTCACTCTGAACATTATGAGGGCTTCCCAGGGCTGTACACCTGCTGGGCCCAATATGAGGGGGCCGAACAATCCCTTTGCTTAGTTCCCAGGTCTCTACACCCACTGATCCCATTATGAGGGGCTCCAACCAACCTTGTGCTGAGTTCCCGGGTCTGTACACCCCCTCATCCCATTATGAGAGTTTTCCCACAATCCATGTGCTGAGCTCCCAGGACTGCACCCCCACTCATCCCATTATAAGGGGTTCACACCAACCCTGTGCTAAGTTCCTGGGTCTGTACACCCAGGGCTGCACACCTGCTGGGCCATATATGAGAGGGTAGAACAATCCCTGTGCTTAGTTCCCAGGTCTCTACACCCAATGATCCCATTATGAGGGGCTCCAACCAACCTTGTGCTGAGTTCAAGGGTCTGTACACCCCCTCATCCCATTATGAGAGGGTTCCCACAATCCATGTGCTGAGCTCCCAGGACTACACACCCACTCATCCCATTATAATAGGTTCACACCAACCCTGTGCTAAGTTCCCTGGGTCTGTACACTCACTCTGACCATTATGAGGGGCCTCCGGGTCTGCACACCTGCTGGGCCCAATATGAGGGGGTCGAACAATCCCTGTGCTTAGTTCCCAGGTCTCTACACCCACTGATCCCATTAGGAGGGGCTCCAACCAACTTTGTGCTGAGTTCCCAGGTCTGTACACCCCCCTCATCCCATTATGAGAGGGTTCCCACAATCCATGTGCTGAGCTCCCAGGACTACACAGCCACTCATCCCATTATAATTGGTTCACACCAACCCCGTGCTAAATTCCTGGGTCTGTACACCCAGGGCAGTACACCTGCTGGGCCCAATATGAGGGGGTCGAACAATCCCTGTGCTTAGTTCCCAGGTCTATACACCCACTGATCCCATTATGAGGGGCTCCAACCAACCTTGTGCTGAGTTCCTGGGTCTGTACACCCCCTCATCCCATTATAAGATGGTTCCCACAATCCATGTGCTGAGGTCCCAGGGCTACACAGCCACTCATCCCATTATAATTGGTTCACACCAACCCTGGGCTAAGTTACTGGGTCTATACACTCACTCTGCCCATTATGAGGGCTTCCCGGGGCTGTACACCTGCTGGGCCATATATAAGGGGGTCGAACAATCACTGTGCTTAGTTCCCAGGTCTCTACACCCACTGATCCCATTATGAGGGGCTCAACCAACCTTGTGCTGAGTTCCCGGGTCTGTACATCCCCTCATCCCATTATGAGAGGGTTCCCACAATCCATGTGCTGAGCTCCCAAGATTACACACCCACTCATCCCATTATAATTGGTTCACACCAACCCTGTGCTAAGTTCCAGGGTCTGTACACCGAGGGCTGTACAACTGCTGGGCCCAATATGAGGGGGTAGAACAATCCCTGTGCTTAGTTCCCAGGTCTCTACACCCACTGATCCCATTATAAGGGGCTCCAACCAACCTTGTGCTGAGTTCATGGGTCTGTACACCCCCTCATCCCATGATGAGAGGGTTCCCACAAGTCATGTGCTGAGCTCCCAGGACTACACACCCACTCATCCCATTAGAATAAGTTCACACCAAACCTGTGCTAAGTTCCTGGGTCTGTACACTCACTCTGCCCATTATGAGGGGCCCCCGGGTCTGCACACCTGCTGGGCCCAATATGAGGGGGTCCAACAATCCCAGTGCTGAGTTCAAGGGTCTCTACACTCACTGATCCTATTATGAGGGGCTACAACCAACTTTGTGTTGAGTTCCTGGGTCTGTACACCCCCTCATCCCATTATGAGAGGTTTCCCACAATCCATGTGCTGAGCTCCCAGGACTACACAGCCACTCATCCCATTATAATTGGTTCACATCAACCCTGTGCTAAGTTCCTGGGTCTGTACAACCAAGGCTGTACACCTGCTGGGCCCAATATGAGGGGGTCGAACAATCCCTGTGCTTAATTCCCAGGTCTCTACACCCACTGATCTCAATATGAGGGGCTCCAACCAATCTTGTGCTGAGTTCCCGGGTCTGTACACCCCCTCATCCCATTATGAGAGGGTTCCCACAATCCATGTGCTGAGCTCCCAGGACTACACACCCACTCATCCCATTATAACTGGTTCACACCAACCCTGTGCTAAGTACCAGGGTCTGTACACCCAGGGCTGTACAACTGCTGGGCCCAATATGAGGGGGTCCAACAATCCCTGTGCTTAGTTCGCAGGTCTCTACACCCACGGATCCCATTATGAGGGGCTCCAACCAACCTTGTGCTGAGTTCACGGGTCTGTACACACCCTCATCCCATTATGAGAGGGTTCCCACAATCCATGTGCTGAGCTCCCAGGACTACACACCCACTCATCCCATTATAAGGAGTTCACACCAACCCTGTGCTAAGTTCCTGGGTCTGTACACCCAGGCCTGTACACCTGCTGGGCCCAATACGAGGGGGTCCAACAATCCCTGTGCTTAGTTCCCAGGTCTCTACACCCACTGATCCCAATATGAGGGGCTCCAACCAACCTTGTGCTGAGTTCCCAGGTCTGTACATCCCCTCATCCCATGATGAGAGGGTTCCCACAATCCATGTGCTGAGCTCCCAGGACTACACACCCACTCATCCCATTATAATTGGTTCACACCAACCCTGTGCTAAGATCCAGGGTCTGTACACTCAGGGATGTACAACTGCTGGGCCCAATATGAGGGGGTCCAACATTACCTGTGCTTATTTCCCAGGTCTCTACACCCACTGATCCCATTAGGCTCTAACCAACCCTGTGCTAAGTTTCTGGGTCTGTACACTCACTCTGCCCATTATGAGGGCTTCCCAGGGCTGTACACCTGCTGGGACCAATATGAGGGGGTCCAACAATCCCTGTGCTTAGTTCAAGGGTCTCTACACTCACTTATCCCATTATGAGAGGGTTACCACAATCCATGTGCTGAGCTCCCAGGACTACACACCCACTCATCCCATTATAATTGGTTCACACCAACCCTGTGCTAAGTACCAGGGTCTGTACACCCAGGGCTGTACAACTGCTGGGCCCAATATGAGGGGGTCCAACAATCCCTGTGCTTCGTTCGCAGGTCTCTACACCCACTGATCCCATTATGAGGGGCTCCAACCAACCTTGTGCTGAGTTCACAGGTCTGTACAACCCTCATCCCATTATGAGAGGGTTCCCACAATCCATGTGCTGAGCTCCCAGGACTACACCCCCACTCATCCCATTAAAAGGGGTTGACACCAACCCTGTGCTAAGTTGCTGGGTCTGTACACTCACTCTGCCCATTATGAGGGCTTCCCAGGGCTGTACACCTGCTGGGCCATATAAGAGGGGGTAGAACAATCCCTGTGCTTAGTTCCCAGGTCTCTACACCCACTGATCCCAATATGAGGGGCTCCAACCAACCTTGTGCTGAGTTCCCGGGTCTGTACACCCCCTCATCCCATTATGAGAGGGTTCCCACAATCCATGTGCTGAGCTCCCAGGACTACACACCCACTCATCCCATTATAATTGGTTCACACTAACCCTGTGCTAAGTTCCTGGGTCTGTACACTCACTCTGAACATTATGAGGGCTTCCCAGGGCTGTACACCTGCTGGGCCCAATATGAGGGGGCCGAACAATCCCTTTGCTTAGTTCCCAGGTCTCTACACCCACTGATCCCATTATGAGGGGCTCCAACCAACCTTGTGCTGAGTTCCCGGGTCTGTACACCCCCTCATCCCATTATGGGAGTTTTCCCACAATCCATGTGCTGAGCTCCCAGGACTGCACCCCCACTCATCCCATTATAAGGGGTTCACACCAACCCTGTGCTAAGTTCCTGGGTCTGTACACCCAGGGCTGCACACCTGCTGGGCCATATATGAGAGGGTAGAACAATCCCTGTGCTTAGTTCCCAGGTCTCTACACCCAATGATCCCATTATGAGGGGCTCCAACCAACCTTGTGCTGAGTTCAAGGGTCTGTACACCCCCTCATCCCATTATGAGAGGGTTCCCACAATCCATGTGCTGAGCTCCCAGGACTACACACCCACTCATCCCATTATAATAGGTTCACACCAACCCTGTGCTAAGTTCCCTGGGTCTGTACACTCACTCTGACCATTATGAGGGGCCTCCGGGTCTGCACACCTGCTGGGCCCAATATGAGGGGGTCGAACAATCCCTGTGCTTAGTTCCCAGGTCTCTACACCCACTGATCCCATTAGGAGGGGCTCCAACCAACTTTGTGCTGAGTTCCCAGGTCTGTACACCCCCCTCATCCCATTATGAGAGGGTTCCCACAATCCATGTGCTGAGCTCCCAGGACTACACAGCCACTCATCCCATTATAATTGGTTCACACCAACCCCGTGCTAAATTCCTGGGTCTGTATACCCAGGGCAGTACACCTGCTGGGCCCAATATGAGGGGGTCGAACAATCCCTGTGCTTAGTTCCCAGGTCTATACACCCACTGATCCCATTATGAGGGGCTCCAACCAACCTTGTGCTGAGTTCCTGGGTCTGTACACCCCCTCATCCCATTATAAGATGGTTCCCACAATCCATGTGCTGAGGTCCCAGGGCTACACAGCCACTCATCCCATTATAATTGGTTCACACCAACCCTGGGCTAAGTTACTGGGTCTATACACTCACTCTGCCCATTATGAGGGCTTCCCGGGGCTGTACACCTGCTGGGCCATATATAAGGGGGTCGAACAATCACTGTGCTTAGTTCCCAGGTCTCTACACCCACTGATCCCATTATGAGGGGCTCAACCAACCTTGTGCTGAGTTCCCGGGTCTGTACATCCCCTCATCCCATTATGAGAGGGTTCCCACAATCCATGTGCTGAGCTCCCAAGATTACACACCCACTCATCCCATTATAATTGGTTCACACCAACCCTGTGCTAAGTTCCAGGGTCTGTACACCCAGGGCTGTACAACTGCTGGGCCCAATATGAGGGGGTAGAACAATCCCTGTGCTTAGTTCCCAGGTCTCTACACCCACTGATCCCATTATGAGGGGCTCCAACCAACCTTGTGCTGAGTTGACGGGTCTGTACACCCCCTCATCCCATGATGAGAGGGTTCCCACAATCCATGTGCTGAGCTCCCAGGACTACACACCCACTCATCCCATTATAATAGGTTCACACCAACCCTGTGCTTAGTTTCCTGGGTCTGTACACTCACTCTGACCATTATGAGGGGCCCCCGGGTCTGCACACCTGCTGGGCCCAATATGAGGGGGTCCAACAATCCCAGTGCTGAGTTCAAGGGTCTCTACACTCACTGATCCTATTATGAGGGGCTACAACCAACTTTGTGTTGAGTTCCTGGGTCTGTACACCCCCTCATCCCATTATGAGAGGTTTCCCACAATCCATGTGCTGAGCTCCCAGGACTACACAGCCACTCATCCCATTATAATTGGTTCACATCAACCCTGTGCTAAGTTCCTGGGTCTGTACACCCAAGGCTGTACACCTGCTGGGCCCAATATGAGGGGGTCGAACAATCCCTGTGCTTAATTCCCAGGTCTCTACACCCACTGATCTCAATATGAGGGGCTCCAACCAATCTTGTGCTGAGTTCCCGGGTCTGTACACCCCCTCATCCCATTATGAGAGGGTTCCCACAATCCATGTGCTGAGCTCCCAGGACTACACACCCACTCATCCCATTATAACTGGTTCACACCAACCCTGTGCTAAGTACCAGGGTCTGTACACCCAGGGCTGTACAACTGCTGGGCCCAATATGAGGGGGTCCAACAATCCCTGTGCTTAGTTCGCAGGTCTCTACACCCACGGATCCCATTATGAGGGGCTCCAACCAACCTTGTGCTGAGTTCACGGGTCTGTACACACCCTCATCCCATTATGAGAGGGTTCCCACAATCCATGTGCTGAGCTCCCAGGACTACACACCCACTCATCCCATTATAAGGAGTTCACACCAACCCTGTGCTAAGTTCCTGGGTCTGTACACCCAGGCCTGTACACCTGCTGGGCCCAATACGAGGGGGTCCAACAATCCCTGTGCTTAGTTCCCAGGTCTCTACACCCACTGATCCCAATATGAGGGGCTCCAACCAACCTTGTGCTGAGTTCCCAGGTCTGTACATCCCCTCATCCCATGATGAGAGGGTTCCCACAATCCATGTGCTGAGCTCCCAGGACTACACACCCACTCATCCCATTATAATTGGTTCACACCAACCCTGTGCTAAGATCCAGGGTCTGTACACTCAGGGATGTACAACTGCTGGGCCCAATATGAGGGGGTCCAACATTACCTGTGCTTATTTCCCAGGTCTCTACACCCACTGATCCCATTAGGCTCTAACCAACCCTGTGCTAAGTTTCTGGGTCTGTACACTCACTCTGCCCATTATGAGGGCTTCCCAGGGCTGTACACCTGCTGGGACCAATATGAGGGGGTCCAACAATCCCTGTGCTTAGTTCAAGGGTCTCTACACTCACTTATCCCATTATGAGAGGGTTACCACAATCCATGTGCTGAGCTCCCAGGACTACACACCCACTCATCCCATTATAATTGGTTCACACCAACCCTGTGCTAAGTACCAGGGTCTGTACACCCAGGGCTGTACAACTGCTGGGCCCAATATGAGGGGGTCCAACAATCCCTGTGCTTCGTTCACAGGTCTCTACACCCACTGATCCCATTATGAGGGGCTCCAACCAACCTTGTGCTGAGTTCACAGGTCTGTACAACCCTCATCCCATTATGAGAGGGTTCCCACAATCCATGTGCTGAGCTCCCAGGACTACACCCCCACTCATCCCATTATAAGGAGTTCACACCAACCCTGTGCTAAGTTGCTGGGTCTGTACACTCACTCTGCCCATTATGAGGGCTTCCCAGGGCTGTACACCTGCTGGGCCATATAAGAGGGGGTAGAACAATCCCTGTGCTTAGTTCCCAGGTCTCTACACCCACTGATCCCAATATGAGGGGCTCCAACCAACCTTGTGCTGAGTTCACGGGTCTGTACACCCCCTCATCCCATTATGAGAGGGTTCCCACAATCCATGTGCTGAGCTCCCAGGACTACACACCCACTCATCCCATTATAATTGGTTCACACTAACCCTGTGCTAAGTTCCTGGGTCTGTACACTCACTCTGAACATTATGAGGGCTTCCCAGGGCTGTACACCTGCTGGGCCCAATATGAGGGGGCCGAACAATCCCTTTGCTTAGTTCCCAGGTCTCTACACACACTGATCCCATTATGAGGGGCTCCAACCAACCTTGTGCTGAGTTCCCGGGTCTGTACACCCCCTCATCCCATTATGGGAGTTTTCCCACAATCCATGTGCTGAGCTCCCAGGACTGCACCCCCACTCATCCCATTATAAGGGGTTCACACCAACCCTGTGCTAAGTTCCTGGGTCTGTACACCCAGGGCTGCACACCTGCTGGGCCATATATGAGAGGGTAGAACAATCCCTGTGCTTAGTTCCCAGGTCTCTACACCCAATGATCCCATTATGAGGGGCTCCAACCAACCTTGTGCTGAGTTCAAGGGTCTGTACACCCCCTCATCCCATTATGAGAGGGTTCCCACAATCCATGTGCTGAGCTCCCAGGACTACACACCCACTCATCCCATTATAATAGGTTCACACCAACCCTGTGCTAAGTTCCCTGGGTCTGTACACTCACTCTGACCATTATGAGGGGCCTCCGGGTCTGCACACCTGCTGGGCCCAATATGAGGGGGTCGAACAATCCCTGTGCTTAGTTCCCAGGTCTATACACCCACTGATCCCATTAGGAGGGGCTCCAACCAACTTTGTGCTGAGTTCCCAGGTCTGTACACCCCCCTCATCCCATTATGAGAGGGTTCCCACAATCCATGTGCTGAGCTCCCAGGACTACACAGCCACTCATCCCATTATAATTGGTTCACACCAACCCCGTGCTAAATTCCTGGGTCTGTACACCCAGGGCAGTACACCTGCTGGGCCCAATATGAGGGGGTCGAACAATCCCTGTGCTTAGTTCCCAGGTCTATACACCCACTGATCCCATTATGAGGGGCTCCAACCAACCTTGTGCTGAGTTCCTGGGTCTGTACACCCCCTCATCCCATTATAAGATGGTTCCCACAATCCATGTGCTGAGGTCCCAGGGCTACACAGCCACACATCCCATTATAATTGGTTCACACCAACCCTGGGCTAAGTTACTGGGTCTATACACTCACTCTGCCCATTATGAGGGCTTCCCGGGGCTGTACACCTGCTGGGCCATATATAAGGGGGTCGAACAATCACTGTGCTTAGTTCCCAGGTCTCTACACCCACTGATCCCATTATGAGGGGCTCAACCAACCTTGTGCTGAGTTCCCGGGTCTGTACATCCCCTCATGAGAGGGTTCCCACAATCCATGTGCTGAGCTCCCAAGATTACACACCCACTCATCCCATTATAATTGGTTCACACCAACCCTGTGCTAAGTTCCAGGGTCTGTACACCCAGGGCTGTACAACTGCTGGGCCCAATATGAGGGGGTAGAACAATCCCTGTGCTTAGTTCCCAGGTCTCTACACCCACTGATCCCATTATGAGGGGCTCCAACCAACCTTGTGCTGAGTTGACGGGTCTGTACACCCCCTCATCCCATGATGAGAGGGTTCCCACAATCCATGTGCTGAGCTCCCAGGACTACACACCCACTCATCCCATTATAATAGGTTCACACCAACCCTGTGCTTAGTTTCCTGGGTCTGTACACTCACTCTGACCATTATGAGGGGCCCCCGGGTCTGCACACCTGCTGGGCCCAATATGAGGGGGTCCAACAATCCCAGTGCTGAGTTCAAGGGTCTCTACACTCACTGATCCTATTATGAGGGGCTACAACCAACTTTGTGTTGAGTTCCTGGGTCTGTACACCCCCTCATCCCATTATGAGAGGTTTCCCACAATCCATGTGCTGAGCTCCCAGGACTACACAGCCACTCATCCCATTATAATTGGTTCACATCAACCCTGTGCTAAGTTCCTGGGTCTGTACACCCAAGGCTGTACACCTGCTGGGCCCAATATGAGGGGGTCGAACAATCCCTGTGCTTAATTCCCAGGTCTCTACACCCACTGATCTCAATATGAGGGGCTCCAACCAATCTTGTGCTGAGTTCCCGGGTCTGTACACCCCCTCATCCCATTATGAGAGGGTTCCCACAATCCATGTGCTGAGCTCCCAGGACTACACACCCACTCATCCCATTATAACTGGTTCACACCAACCCTGTGCTAAGTACCAGGGTCTGTACACCCAGGGCTGTACAACTGCTGGGCCCAATATGAGGGGGTCCAACAATCCCTGTGCTTAGTTCGCAGGTCTCTACACCCACGGATCCCATTATGAGGGGCTCCAACCAACCTTGTGCTGAGTTCACGGGTCTGTACACACCCTCATCCCATTATGAGAGGGTTCCCACAATCCATGTGCTGAGCTCCCAGGACTACACACCCACTCATCCCATTATAAGGAGTTCACACCAACCCTGTGCTAAGTTCCTGGGTCTGTACACCCAGGCCTGTACACCTGCTGGGCCCAATACGAGGGGGTCCAACAATCCCTGTGCTTAGTTCCCAGGTCTCTACACCCACTGATCCCAATATGAGGGGCTCCAACCAACCTTGTGCTGAGTTCCCAGGTCTGTACATCCCCTCATCCCATGATGAGAGGGTTCCCACAATCCATGTGCTGAGCTCCCAGGACTACACACCCACTCATCCCATTATAATTGGTTCACACCAACCCTGTGCTAAGATCCAGGGTCTGTACACTCAGGGATGTACAACTGCTGGGCCCAATATGAGGGGGTCCAACATTACCTGTGCTTATTTCCCAGGTCTCTACACCCACTGATCCCATTAGGCTCTAACCAACCCTGTGCTAAGTTTCTGGGTCTGTACACTCACTCTGCCCATTATGAGGGCTTCCCAGGGCTGTACACCTGCTGGGACCAATATGAGGGGGTCCAACAATCCCTGTGCTTAGTTCAAGGGTCTCTACACTCACTTATCCCATTATGAGAGGGTTACCACAATCCATGTGCTGAGCTCCCAGGACTACACACCCACTCATCCCATTATAATTGGTTCACACCAACCCTGTGCTAAGTACCAGGGTCTGTACACCCAGGGCTGTACAACTGCTGGGCCCAATATGAGGGGGTCCAACAATCCCTGTGCTTCGTTCACAGGTCTCTACACCCACTGATCCCATTATGAGGGGCTCCAACCAACCTTGTGCTGAGTTCACAGGTCTGTACAACCCTCATCCCATTATGAGAGGGTTCCCACAATCCATGTGCTGAGCTCCCAGGACTACACCCCCACTCATCCCATTAAAAGGGGTTGACACCAACCCTGTGCTAAGTTGCTGGGTCTGTACACTCACTCTGCCCATTATGAGGGCTTCCCAGGGCTGTACACCTGCTGGGCCATATAAGAGGGGGTAGAACAATCCCTGTGCTTAGTTCCCAGGTCTCTACACCCACTGATCCCAATATGAGGGGCTCCAACCAACCTTGTGCTGAGTTCCCGGGTCTGTACACCCCCTCATCCCATTATGAGAGGGTTCCCACAATCCATGTGCTGAGCTCCCAGGACTACACACCCACTCATCCCATTATAATTGGTTCACACTAACCCTGTGCTAAGTTCCTGGGTCTGTACACTCACTCTGAACATTATGAGGGCTTCCCAGGGCTGTACACCTGCTGGGCCCAATATGAGGGGGCCGAACAATCCCTTTGCTTAGTTCCCAGGTCTCTACACCCACTGATCCCATTATGAGGGGCTCCAACCAACCTTGTGCTGAGTTCCCGGGTCTGTACACCCCCTCATCCCATTATGAGAGTTTTCCCACAATCCATGTGCTGAGCTCCCAGGACTGCACCCCCACTCATCCCATTATAAGGGGTTCACACCAACCCTGTGCTAAGTTCCTGGGTCTGTACACCCAGGGCTGCACACCTGCTGGGCCATATATGAGAGGGTAGAACAATCCCTGTGCTTAGTTCCCAGGTCTCTACACCCAATGATCCCATTATGAGGGGCTCCAACCAACCTTGTGCTGAGTTCAAGGGTCTGTACACCCCCTCATCCCATTATGAGAGGGTTCCCACAATCCATGTGCTGAGCTCCCAGGACTACACACCCACTCATCCCATTATAATAGGTTCACACCAACCCTGTGCTAAGTTCCCTGGGTCTGTACACTCACTCTGACCATTATGAGGGGCCTCCGGGTCTGCACACCTGCTGGGCCCAATATGAGGGGGTCGAACAATCCCTGTGCTTAGTTCCCAGGTCTCTACACCCACTGATCCCATTAGGAGGGGCTCCAACCAACTTTGTGCTGAGTTCCCAGGTCTGTACACCCCCCTCATCCCATTATGAGAGGGTTCCCACAATCCATGTGCTGAGCTCCCAGGACTACACAGCCACTCATCCCATTATAATTGGTTCACACCAACCCCGTGCTAAATTCCTGGGTCTGTACACCCAGGGCAGTACACCTGCTGGGCCCAATATGAGGGGGTCGAACAATCCCTGTGCTTAGTTCCCAGGTCTATACACCCACTGATCCCATTATGAGGGGCTCCAACCAACCTTGTGCTGAGTTCCTGGGTCTGTACACCCCCTCATCCCATTATAAGATGGTTCCCACAATCCATGTGCTGAGGTCCCAGGGCTACACAGCCACTCATCCCATTATAATTGGTTCACACCAACCCTGGGCTAAGTTACTGGGTCTATACACTCACTCTGCCCATTATGAGGGCTTCCCGGGGCTGTACACCTGCTGGGCCATATATAAGGGGGTCGAACAATCACTGTGCTTAGTTCCCAGGTCTCTACACCCACTGATCCCATTATGAGGGGCTCAACCAACCTTGTGCTGAGTTCCCGGGTCTGTACATCCCCTCATCCCATTATGAGAGGGTTCCCACAATCCATGTGCTGAGCTCCCAAGATTACACACCCACTCATCCCATTATAATTGGTTCACACCAACCCTGTGCTAAGTTCCAGGGTCTGTACACCGAGGGCTGTACAACTGCTGGGCCCAATATGAGGGGGTAGAACAATCCCTGTGCTTAGTTCCCAGGTCTCTACACCCACTGATCCCATTATAAGGGGCTCCAACCAACCTTGTGCTGAGTTCATGGGTCTGTACACCCCCTCATCCCATGATGAGAGGGTTCCCACAAGTCATGTGCTGAGCTCCCAGGACTACACACCCACTCATCCCATTAGAATAAGTTCACACCAAACCTGTGCTAAGTTCCTGGGTCTGTACACTCACTCTGCCCATTATGAGGGGCCCCCGGGTCTGCACACCTGCTGGGCCCAATATGAGGGGGTCCAACAATCCCAGTGCTGAGTTCAAGGGTCTCTACACTCACTGATCCTATTATGAGGGGCTACAACCAACTTTGTGTTGAGTTCCTGGGTCTGTACACCCCCTCATCCCATTATGAGAGGTTTCCCACAATCCATGTGCTGAGCTCCCAGGACTACACAGCCACTCATCCCATTATAATTGGTTCACATCAACCCTGTGCTAAGTTCCTGGGTCTGTACAACCAAGGCTGTACACCTGCTGGGCCCAATATGAGGGGGTCGAACAATCCCTGTGCTTAATTCCCAGGTCTCTACACCCACTGATCTCAATATGAGGGGCTCCAACCAATCTTGTGCTGAGTTCCCGGGTCTGTACACCCCCTCATCCCATTATGAGAGGGTTCCCACAATCCATGTGCTGAGCTCCCAGGACTACACACCCACTCATCCCATTATAACTGGTTCACACCAACCCTGTGCTAAGTACCAGGGTCTGTACACCCAGGGCTGTACAACTGCTGGGCCCAATATGAGGGGGTCCAACAATCCCTGTGCTTAGTTCGCAGGTCTCTACACCCACGGATCCCATTATGAGGGGCTCCAACCAACCTTGTGCTGAGTTCACGGGTCTGTACACACCCTCATCCCATTATGAGAGGGTTCCCACAATCCATGTGCTGAGCTCCCAGGACTACACACCCACTCATCCCATTATAAGGAGTTCACACCAACCCTGTGCTAAGTTCCTGGGTCTGTACACCCAGGCCTGTACACCTGCTGGGCCCAATACGAGGGGGTCCAACAATCCCTGTGCTTAGTTCCCAGGTCTCTACACCCACTGATCCCAATATGAGGGGCTCCAACCAACCTTGTGCTGAGTTCCCAGGTCTGTACATCCCCTCATCCCATGATGAGAGGGTTCCCACAATCCATGTGCTGAGCTCCCAGGACTACACAGCCACTCATCCCATTATAATTGGTTCACACCAACCCTGTGCTAAGTTCCAGGGTCTGTACACCCAGGGCTGTACAACTGCTGGGCCCAATATGAGGGGGTAGAACAATCCCTGTGCTTAGTTCCCAGGTCTCTACACCCACTGATGCCATTATAAGGGGCTCCAACCAACCTTGTGCCAAGTTCCTGGGTCTGTAAACCCCCTCATCCCATCATGAGAGGGTTCCCACAATCCATGTGCTGAGCTCCCAGGACTACACACCCACTCATCCCATTATAATAGGTTCACACCAACCCTGTGCTAAGTTCCTGGGTCTGTACACCCAAGGCTGCACACCTGCTGGGCCCAATATGAGGGGGTCGAACAATCCCTGTGCTTAGTTCATAGGTCTCTACACCCACTGAGCCCATTATAAGGGGCTCCAACCAACCTCGTGCTGAGTTCCCGGGTCTGTACACCCCCTCATCCCATTATGAGAAGGTTCCCACAATCCATGTGCTGAGCTCCCAGGACTACACAGCCACTCATCCCATTAGAATTGGTTCACACCAACCCTGTGCTAAGTTCCTGGGTCTGTACACGCACTCTGCCCATTATGAGGGCTTCCCAGGGCTGTACACCTGCTGGGCCATATATGAGGGGGTCGAACAATCCTTGTGCTTAGTTCCCAGGTCTCTACACCCACTGATCCCAATATGAGGGGCTCCAACCAACCTTGTGCTGATTTCCCGGGTCTGTACACCCCCTCATCCCATTATGAGAGGTTTCCCACAATCCATGTGCTGAGCTCCAAGGACTACACCCCCACTCATCCCATTATAATTGGTTCACATCAACCCTGTGCTAAGTTCCTGGGTCTGTACACCCAAGGCAGTACACCTGCTGGGCCATATATGAGGGGGTCGTACAATCACTGTGCTTAGTTCCCAGGTCTCTACACCCACTGATCCCATTAGGAGGGGCTCCAACCAACCTTGTGCTGAGTTCCTGGGTCAGTACACCCCCTCATCCCATTATGAGAGGGTTCCCACAATCCATGTGCTGAGCTTCAAGGACTACACACCCACTCATCCCATTATAATTGGTTCACACCAACCCCATGCTAAGTTCCTGGGTCTGTACACCCAGAGCTGTACATCTGCTGGGCCCAATATGAGGGGGTAGAACAATCCCTGTGCTTAGTTCCAAGGCCTCTACACCCACTGATCCCATTATGAGGGGCTCCAACCAACCTTGTGCTGAGTTCCCGGGTCTGTACACCCCCTCATCCCATTATGAGAGGGTTCCCACAATCCATGTGCTGAGCTCCCAGGACTACACAGCCACTCATCCCATTAGAATTGGTTCACATCAACCCTGGGCTAAGTTACTGGGTCTATACACTCACTCTGCCCATTATGAGGGCTTCCCAGGGCTGTACACCTGCTGGGCCCAATATGAGGGGGTCCAACAATCCCAGTGCTGAGTTCAAGGGTCTCTAAACCCACTGATCCCATTATGAGGGGGTTGAACAATCCCTGTGCTAGTTCCCAGGTCTCTACACCCACTGATCCCCTTATGAGGGGCTCCAACCAACCCTGTGCTAAGATCCTGGGTCTGTACACTCACTCTGCCCATTATGAGGGCTTCCCAGGGCTGTACACCTTCTGGGACCAATATGAGGGGGTTAAAAAATACCAGTGCTGAGTTCAAGGGTCTCTACACCCACTGATCCTATTATGAGGGGCTACAACCAACTTTGTGCTGAGTTCCTGGGTCTGTACACCCCCTCATCCCATTATGAGAGGGTTCCCACAATCCATGTGCTGAGCTCCCAGGACTACACAGCCACTCATCCCATTATAATTGGTTCACATCAACCCTGTGCTAAGTTCCTGGGTCTGTACACCCAAGGCTGTACACCTGCTGGGCCCACTATGAGGGGGTCGAACAATCCCTGTGCTTAGTTCCCAGGTCTCTACACCCACTGATCCCACTATAAGGGGCTCCAACCAACCTTGTGCTGAGTTCCCGGGTCTATACACCCCCTCATCCCATGATGAGAGGGTTCCCACAATCCATGATGTGCTGAGCTCCCAGGACTACACACCCACTCATCCCATTATAATTGGTTCACACCAACCCTGTGCTGAGTTCCCGGGTCTGTACACTCACTCTGCCCATTATGAGGGGCCCCCGGGTCTGCACACCTGCTGGGCCCAATATGAGGGGGTTGAACAATCATTGTGCTTAGTTCCCAGGTCTCTACACCCAGTGATCCCATTAGGAGGGGCTCCAACCAACCTTGTGCTGAGTTCCTGGGTCTGTACACCCCCTCATCCCATCATGAGAGGGATCCCACAATCCATGTGCTGAGCTCCCAGGACTACACCCCCACTCATCCCATTATAATAGGTTCACACCAACCCTGTGCTAAATTCCTGGGTCTGTACACTCACTCTGCCCATTATGAGGGACTCCCAGGGCTGTACACCTGCTGGGCCCAATATGAGGGGGTCCAACAATCCCTGTGCTGAGTTCAAGGGTCTCTACACCCACTGATCCAATTATGAGGGGCTCCAACCAACTTTGTGCTGAGTTCCTGGGTCTGTACACCCCCTCATCCCATTATGAGAGGGTTCCCACAATCCATGTGCTCAGCTCCCAGGACTACACACCCACTCATCCCATTATAATTGGTTCACACCAACCCTGTGCTAAGTTCCAGGGTCTGTACACCCAGGGCTGTACAACTGCTGGGCCCAATATGAGGGGGTAGAACAATCCCTGTGCTTAGTTGCCAGGTCTCTACACCCACTGATCCCATTATAAGGGGCTCCAACCAACCTTGGGCTGAGTTCCTGGGTCTGTACGCCCCCTCATCCCATTATGAGAGGGTTCCCACAATCCACGTGCTGAGCTCCCAGGACTACACACCCACTCATCCCATTATAATAGGTTCACACCAACTCTGTGCTAAGTTCCCTGGGTCTGTACACTCACTCTGACCATTATGAGGGCTTCCCAGGGCTGTACACCTGCTGGGCCATATATGAGGGGGTCGAACAATCACTGTGCTTATTTCCCAGGTCTCTAAACCCACTGATCCCATTATGAGGGGCTCCAACCAACCTTGTGCTGAGTTCACGGGTCTGTACACCCCCTCATCCCATTATGAGAGGGCTCCCACAATCCATGTGCTGAGCTCCCAGGACTACACACCCACTCATCCCATTATTATTGGTTCACACCAACCCTGTGCTAAGTTCCAGGGTCTGTACACCCAGGGCTGTACAACTGCTGGGCCCAATATGAGGGGGTAGAACAATCCCTGTGCTTAGTTCCCAGGTTTCTACACCCACTGATCTCAATATGAGGGGCTCCAACCAATCTTGTGCTGAGTTCCCGGGTCTGTACACCCCCTCATCCCATTATGAGAGGGTTCCCACAATCCATGTGCTGAGCTCCCAGGACTACACACCCACTCATCCCATTATAACTGGTTCACACCAACCCTGTGCTAAGTACCAGGGTCTGTACACCCAGGGCTGTACAACTGCTGGGCCCAATATGAGGGGGTCCAACAATCCCTGTGCTTAGTTCGCAGGTCTCTACACCCACGGATCCCATTATGAGGGGCTCCAACCAACCTTGTGCTGAGTTCACGGGTCTGTACACACCCTCATCCCATTATGAGAGGGTTCCCACAATCCATGTGCTGAGCTCCCAGGACTACACACCCACTCATCCCATTATAAGGAGTTCACACCAACCCTGTGCTAAGTTCCTGGGTCTGTACACCCAGGCCTGTACACCTGCTGGGCCCAATACGAGGGGGTCCAACAATCCCTGTGCTTAGTTCCCAGGTCTCTACACCCACTGATCCCAATATGAGGGGCTCCAACCAACCTTGTGCTGAGTTCCCAGGTCTGTACATCCCCTCATCCCATGATGAGAGGGTTCCCACAATCCATGTGCTGAGCTCCCAGGACTACACAGCCACTCATCCCATTATAATTGGTTCACACCAACCCTGTGCTAAGTTCCAGGGTCTGTACACCCAGGGCTGTACAACTGCTGGGCCCAATATGAGGGGGTAGAACAATCCCTGTGCTTAGTTCCCAGGTCTCTACACCCACTGATGCCATTATAAGGGGCTCCAACCAACCTTGTGCCAAGTTCCTGGGTCTGTAAACCCCCTCATCCCATCATGAGAGGGTTCCCACAATCCATGTGCTGAGCTCCCAGGACTACACACCCACTCATCCCATTATAATAGGTTCACACCAACCCTGTGCTAAGTTCCTGGGTCTGTACACCCAAGGCTGCACACCTGCTGGGCCCAATATGAGGGGGTCGAACAATCCCTGTGCTTAGTTCATAGGTCTCTACACCCACTGAGCCCATTATAAGGGGCTCCAACCAACCTCGTGCTGAGTTCCCGGGTCTGTACACCCCCTCATCCCATTATGAGAAGGTTCCCACAATCCATGTGCTGAGCTCCCAGGACTACACAGCCACTCATCCCATTAGAATTGGTTCACACCAACCCTGTGCTAAGTTCCTGGGTCTGTACACGCACTCTGCCCATTATGAGGGCTTCCCAGGGCTGTACACCTGCTGGGCCATATATGAGGGGGTCGAACAATCCTTGTGCTTAGTTCCCAGGTCTCTACACCCACTGATCCCAATATGAGGGGCTCCAACCAACCTTGTGCTGATTTCCCGGGTCTGTACACCCCCTCATCCCATTATGAGAGGTTTCCCACAATCCATGTGCTGAGCTCCAAGGACTACACCCCCACTCATCCCATTATAATTGGTTCACATCAACCCTGTGCTAAGTTCCTGGGTCTGTACACCCAAGGCAGTACACCTGCTGGGCCATATATGAGGGGGTCGTACAATCACTGTGCTTAGTTCCCAGGTCTCTACACCCACTGATCCCATTAGGAGGGGCTCCAACCAACCTTGTGCTGAGTTCCTGGGTCAGTACACCCCCTCATCCCATTATGAGAGGGTTCCCACAATCCATGTGCTGAGCTTCAAGGACTACACACCCACTCATCCCATTATAATTGGTTCACACCAACCCCATGCTAAGTTCCTGGGTCTGTACACCCAGAGCTGTACATCTGCTGGGCCCAATATGAGGGGGTAGAACAATCCCTGTGCTTAGTTCCAAGGCCTCTACACCCACTGATCCCATTATGAGGGGCTCCAACCAACCTTGTGCTGAGTTCCCGGGTCTGTACACCCCCTCATCCCATTATGAGAGGGTTCCCACAATCCATGTGCTGAGCTCCCAGGACTACACAGCCACTCATCCCATTAGAATTGGTTCACATCAACCCTGGGCTAAGTTACTGGGTCTATACACTCACTCTGCCCATTATGAGGGCTTCCCAGGGCTGTACACCTGCTGGGCCCAATATGAGGGGGTCCAACAATCCCAGTGCTGAGTTCAAGGGTCTCTAAACCCACTGATCCCATTATGAGGGGGTTGAACAATCCCTGTGCTAGTTCCCAGGTCTCTACACCCACTGATCCCCTTATGAGGGGCTCCAACCAACCCTGTGCTAAGATCCTGGGTCTGTACACTCACTCTGCCCATTATGAGGGCTTCCCAGGGCTGTACACCTTCTGGGACCAATATGAGGGGGTTAAAAAATACCAGTGCTGAGTTCAAGGGTCTCTACACCCACTGATCCTATTATGAGGGGCTACAACCAACTTTGTGCTGAGTTCCTGGGTCTGTACACCCCCTCATCCCATTATGAGAGGGTTCCCACAATCCATGTGCTGAGCTCCCAGGACTACACAGCCACTCATCCCATTATAATTGGTTCACATCAACCCTGTGCTAAGTTCCTGGGTCTGTACACCCAAGGCTGTACACCTGCTGGGCCCACTATGAGGGGGTCGAACAATCCCTGTGCTTAGTTCCCAGGTCTCTACACCCACTGATCCCACTATAAGGGGCTCCAACCAACCTTGTGCTGAGTTCCCGGGTCTATACACCCCCTCATCCCATGATGAGAGGGTTCCCACAATCCATGATGTGCTGAGCTCCCAGGACTACACACCCACTCATCCCATTATAATTGGTTCACACCAACCCTGTGCTGAGTTCCCGGGTCTGTACACTCACTCTGCCCATTATGAGGGGCCCCCGGGTCTGCACACCTGCTGGGCCCAATATGAGGGGGTTGAACAATCATTGTGCTTAGTTCCCAGGTCTCTACACCCAGTGATCCCATTAGGAGGGGCTCCAACCAACCTTGTGCTGAGTTCCTGGGTCTGTACACCCCCTCATCCCATCATGAGAGGGATCCCACAATCCATGTGCTGAGCTCCCAGGACTACACCCCCACTCATCCCATTATAATAGGTTCACACCAACCCTGTGCTAAATTCCTGGGTCTGTACACTCACTCTGCCCATTATGAGGGACTCCCAGGGCTGTACACCTGCTGGGCCCAATATGAGGGGGTCCAACAATCCCTGTGCTGAGTTCAAGGGTCTCTACACCCACTGATCCAATTATGAGGGGCTCCAACCAACTTTGTGCTGAGTTCCTGGGTCTGTACACCCCCTCATCCCATTATGAGAGGGTTCCCACAATCCATGTGCTCAGCTCCCAGGACTACACACCCACTCATCCCATTATAATTGGTTCACACCAACCCTGTGCTAAGTTCCAGGGTCTGTACACCCAGGGCTGTACAACTGCTGGGCCCAATATGAGGGGGTAGAACAATCCCTGTGCTTAGTTGCCAGGTCTCTACACCCACTGATCCCATTATAAGGGGCTCCAACCAACCTTGGGCTGAGTTCCTGGGTCTGTACGCCCCCTCATCCCATTATGAGAGGGTTCCCACAATCCACGTGCTGAGCTCCCAGGACTACACACCCACTCATCCCATTATAATAGGTTCACACCAACTCTGTGCTAAGTTCCCTGGGTCTGTACACTCACTCTGACCATTATGAGGGCTTCCCAGGGCTGTACACCTGCTGGGCCATATATGAGGGGGTCGAACAATCACTGTGCTTATTTCCCAGGTCTCTAAACCCACTGATCCCATTATGAGGGGCTCCAACCAACCTTGTGCTGAGTTCACGGGTCTGTACACCCCCTCATCCCATTATGAGAGGGCTCCCACAATCCATGTGCTGAGCTCCCAGGACTACACACCCACTCATCCCATTATTATTGGTTCACACCAACCCTGTGCTAAGTTCCAGGGTCTGTACACCCAGGGCTGTACAACTGCTGGGCCCAATATGAGGGGGTAGAACAATCCCTGTGCTTAGTTCCCAGGTTTCTACACCCACTGATCCCATTATAAGGGGCTCCAACCAACCTTGTGCTGAGTTCCTGGGTCTGTACCCCCCTCATCCCATCATGAGAGGGTTCCCACAATCCATGTGCTGAGCTCCCAGGACTACACACCCACTCATCCCATTATAATAGGTTCCCACCAACCCTGTGCTAAGTTCCAGGGTCTTTACACCCAGGGCTGTACAACTGCTGGGCCCAATATGAGGGGGTAGAACAATCCCTGTGCTTAGTTCCCAGGTCTCTACACCCACTGATCCCATTATGAGGGGCTCCAACCAACCTTGTGCCGAGTTCCTGGGTCTGTACACCCCTTCATCCCATGATAAGAGGGTTCCCACAATCCATGTGCTGAGCTCCCAGGACTACACACCCACTCATCCCATTATAATTGGTTCACACCAACCCTGTGCTAAATTCCTGGGTCTGTACACTCACTATGCCCTTTATGAGGGACTCCCAGGGCTGTACACCTGCTGGGCCCAATATGAGGGGGCCGAACAATCCCTTTGCTTAGTTCCCAGGTCTCTACACCCACTCATCCCATTATGAGGGGCTCCAACCAACTTTGTGCTGAGTTCCCGGGTCTGTACATCCCCTCATCCCATTATGAGAGGGTTCCCACAATCCATGTGCTGAGCTCCCAGGACTACACACCCACTCATCCCATTATAATTGGTTCACACCAACCCTGTGCTAAGATCCTGGGTCTGTACACTCACTCTGCCCATTATGAGGGCTTCCCAGGGCTGTACACCTGCTTGGCCATATATGAGGGGGTCGAACAATCACTGTGCTTATTTCCCAGGTCTCTACACCCACTGATCCCATTATGAGGGGCTCCAACCAACCTTGTGCTGAGTTCCTGGGTCTGTACACCCCCTCATCCCATTATAAGAGGGTTCCCACAATCCATGTGCTGAGCTCCCAGGACTACACACCCACTCATCCCATTATAATTGGTTCACACCAACCCTGTGCTGAGTTCCCGGGTCTGTACACTCACTCTGCCCATTATGAGGGGCCCCTGGGTCTGCACACCTGCTGGGCCCAATATGAGGGGGTTGAACAATCCTTGTGCTTAGTTCCCAGGTCTCTACACCCAGTGATCCCATTAGGAGGGGCTCCAACCAACCTTGTGCTGAGTTCCCGGGTCTGTACACCCCCTCATCCCATGATGAGAGGGTTCCCACAATCCATGTGCTGAGCTCCCAGGACTACACAGCCACTCATCCAATTATAATTGGTTCACATCAACCCTGTGCTAAGTTCCTGGGTCTGTACACCCAAGGCTGTACACCTGCTGGGCCCAATATGAGGGGGTTGAACAATCCCTGTGCTAGTTCCCAGGTCTCTACACCCACTGATCCCATTATGAGGGGCTCCAACCAACCTTGTGCTGAGTTCCCGGGTCTGTACACCCCCTCATCCCATTATGAGAGGGTTCCCACAATCCATGTTCTGAGCTTCCAGGACTACACACCCACTCATCCCATTATAATTGGTTCACACAACCCCGTGCTAAGTTCCTGGGTCTGTACACCCAGAGCTGTACATCTGCTGGGCCCAATATGAGGGGGTAGAACAATCCCTGTGCTTAGTTCCCAGGCCTCTACACCCACTGATCCCATTATGAGGGGCTCCAACCAACCTTGTGCTGAGTTCCCGGGTCTGTACACCCCCTCATCCCATTATGAGAGGGTTCCCACAATCCATATGCTGAGCTCCCAGGACTACACACCCACTCATCCCATTATAATTGGTTCACACCAACCCTGTGCTAAGTTCCAGGGTCTTTACACCCAGGGCTGTACAACTGCTGGGCCCAATATGAGGGGGTCGAACAATCACTGTGCTTAGTTCCCAGGTCTCTACACACACTGATACTATTATGAGGGGCTCCAACCAACCTTGTGCTGAGTTCCTGGGTCTGTACACCCCCTCATCCCATTATGAGAGGGTTCCCACAATCCATATGCTGAGCTCCCAGGACTACACACCCACTCATCCCATTATAATTGGTTCACACCAACCCTATGCTAAGTTCCAGGGTCTGTACACTCACTCTGCCCATTATGAGGGACTTCCAGGGCTGTACACCTGCTGGGCCCAATATGAGGGGGTCCAACAAACCCTGTGCTGAGTTCAAGGGTCTCTACACCCACTGATCCCAATATGAGGGGCTCCAACCAACCTTGTGCTGAGTTCCCGGGTCTGTACACCCCCTCATCCCATTATGAGAGGGATCCCACAATCCATGTGCTGAGCTCCAAGGACTACACACCCACTCATCCCATTATAATTGGTTCACAACAACCCTGTGCTAAGTTTCTGGGTCTGTACACCCAGGGCTGTACAACTGCTGGGCCCAATATGAGGGGGTAGAACAATCCTTGTGCTTAGTTCCCAGGTCTCTACACCCACTGATCCCATTATGAGGGGCTCCAACCAACCTTGTGCTGAGTTCCCGGGTCTGTACACCCCCTCATCCCATTATGAGAGGGTTCCCACAATCCATGTGCTGAGCTCCCAGGACTACACAGCCACTCATCCCATTATAATTGGTTCACACCAACCCTGTGCTAAGTTCCAGGGTCTGTACACCCAGGGCTGTACAACTGCTGGGCCCAATATGAGGGGGTAGAACAATCCCTGTGCTTAGTTCCCAGGTCTCTACACCCACTGATGCCATTATAAGGGGCTCCAACCAACCTTGTGCCAAGTTCCTGGGTCTGTAAACCCCCTCATCCCATCATGAGAGGGTTCCCACAATCCATGTGCTGAGCTCCCAGGACTACACAGCCACTCATCCCATTAGAATTGGTTCACACCAACCCTGTGCTAAGTTCCTGGGTCTGTACACGCACTCTGCCCATTATGAGGGCTTCCCAGGGCTGTACACCTGCTGGGCCATATATGAGGGGGTCGAACAATCCTTGTGCTTAGTTCCCAGGTCTCTACACCCACTGATCCCAATATGAGGGGCTCCAACCAACCTTGTGCTGATTTCCCGGGTCTGTACACCCCCTCATCCCATTATGAGAGGTTTCCCACAATCCATGTGCTGAGCTCCAAGGACTACACCCCCACTCATCCCATTATAATTGGTTCACATCAACCCTGTGCTAAGTTCCTGGGTCTGTACACCCAAGGCAGTACACCTGCTGGGCCATATATGAGGGGGTCGTACAATCACTGTGCTTAGTTTCCAGGTCTCTACACCCACTGATCCCATTAGGAGGGGCTCCAACCAACCTTGTGCTGAGTTCCTGGGTCAGTACACCCCCTCATCCCATTATGAGAGGGTTCCCACAATCCATGTGCTGAGCTCCCAGGACTACACACCCACTCATCCCATTATAATAGGTTCACACTAACCCTGTGCTAAGTTCCCTGGGTCTGTACACTCACTCTGACCATTATGAGGGCTTCCCAGGGCTGTACACCTGCTGGGCCATATATGAGGGGGTCGAACAATCCCTGTGCTTAGTTTCCAGGTCTCTACACCCACTGATCCCATTATGAGGGGCTCCAACCAACCTTGTGCTGAGTTCCTGGGTCTGTACATCCCCTCATCCCATTATGAGAGGGTTCCCACAATCCATGTGCTGAGCTCCCAGGACTACACACCCACTCATCCCATTACAATTGGTTCACACCAACCCTGTGCTAAGTTCCTGGGTCTGTACACTCACTCTGCCAATTATGAGGGGTTCCCAGGGCTGTACACCTGCTGGGCCCAATATGAGGGGGTCCAACAATCCCTGTGCTTAGTTCCCAGGTCTCTTCACCCACTGATCCCATTATGAGGTGCTCCAACCAACCTTGTGCTGAGTTCCCGGGTCTGTACACCCCCTCATCCCATTATGAGAGGGTTCCCACAATCCATGTGCTGAGCTCCCAGGTCTGTAAACCCACTGGGCCCACTGACTGTGGGGGCACTCTATGGGAGGGACGGGCCAGGAGCAGCAGGGGACCTGAGAAGAGGAGGATCTGGGATGCTCTGTGCTAAAACAACTGCACAGAGCAGGTAAGTATAACATGTTTGTTATTAAAAAAATAAATAAAAAAGGATCACTTTACAATCTTTACAATCACTTTAAGATAACTTTACAATCACTTTACAATCTTTATAATCACTTTATGGGGTTTATGCCGGGAGGTGGGGTTTATGATCATGTTACTGCTGTAATTGGCAAGCGCTCTCGGTACAGGTTTGTTTACATTTTGGTATGCAAATACATGACCTGACTGTGTTGATGAGGGAATCATGCAATTTTCTTTCCTTCGGCTCGTGGTTGCAGGAAAGAAAATCATATGGGATGGACTCCACTTTGCTCAGCTGGGGATCTGTCCGCTGATCCCCCACTGATTGGACCAGATCAGGCGGATAACAAGTCCATTTCCACTCAGTTCATGCAGAGCTGACAGGGACTCAGCCCCCTCTGCTGTGTAGGCAGCCAGGTGTAAATGGTCTCCGCTATCCATTTACACCCAACTGCCCTCCAATTAGATCCACCTAGACAGAGGAGGATGAATCCCCTTCTGTTTTTAGAAGACTGGATCAGAGGTAGGCGGGTGTAAAGTACACAAGTAAAGAGCTCTGTTCTCATCTGAAAACAGTATTCCTTTTGGATAATCAAACCTATAACTAGCTGGAGAAAGATAACTATCCCTTGAGGACAAAGCTGCATTTTATTTTAGGTGGTCCCATCAGGTAGGCTCTATGAGGCCCTGTGATTTCAACAGCAGCCCTGTCAATACCAGCAACTACCCCTCTGCATTGGGTCCAGTTTCCACTAGAATAGCTTCCCAGAATGAAAGAATTAAAGACAGTTCCTGCTAAACTGGCAAATTTAAATCGGTCTACGGCCGGCTTAAAGGAGGTTCTGAGTAGTCTGACTGCATGTCATTAAATATTATTCTCCTGCTGTTCTGAAGTACTCTATGTTCAATTTCCTACCTTCCATCCATCCTGCTCCCACGCGGCATCGCTCTCTCTTCCTGGACTGGGACTGGCCTCATTTCAGCATAGAAGGCCAGGACTATCTTTCACTTGTCCGGTGGAGAACACTTCTGAGAACGATACACTTACATACACATTCCCTACTAAAGCATTTGGCTCTTCTGGAAAAAAAAAAATGGGTAATATACAGCTACCAGCCCAAAATTAGAAAAATAGATTATAGACATGCAGCAGAGATACATGCACATGGTGGTTTTATACTAACACCTTTGGCCTGCCTGTGAAAGAATAAAAACAATAACATGTTTTTGGCCTACACACCATCAAAGCCCATATCTTTGAGTTCATTGAGTCACACAGCTCTTCATGTTCTTAAGCGTAGGGATGTCCCAAAGCAGTGCAACAAAGAGGGGTGGTTAACCAAAGAGGACATGCGACAACTCACAAGAACACGCTTGAAGAGAGGCAAGAAACTTCAAACCACCACTAAGAAAACTTGGGGCCAAAACACAGATCTGCAGATGCCATGCCAAAGCATCCACGTGGAGATCTTGTTAAAAGGTCTGCACAGATAACCAGGTAGCCACCTTGCAAACTCGAGACATATATGCCTGATGTCACAACATCCAGAAGGAAGGAATAGCCCTGGTAGAAGGTGCCATAATGGGTAAGGCAGGAGCCTGACCCTTAATGGCACAAGTCTGGACAATGGACAATGCTCTGCCTGACTCAATTCAAAAAAGTGGCACAGAAAGCCACTGGGCAATCACAAAAGGAGGGTCCTACCTCCAGGAGGTGGTCGAAACAGGTAGGTGGGCATGAACCACCCGGGCCACATCCAAGCAGTGCAAGACAACCTCTTTTGGGTGTAAAGGGTTGAACACAGGGAAACCAGGACAGCATGCTCATACAGGTGAAAGTCTGACTCCACCTTCAGTAGGAATGAGGGGCACAGATGGAGAACCATTTTATTCCTGTGTAAACCAATGGGGAGGAATACAGGCCAAGGCCACAAGCTCGGACACGCAACGTGCATATGCAACCAAATGGATAGATCTCACTGAGTGAGGTCAAAGACCCAGCCAAATTCCTGCAGAGCATGCATGGTAATCTCCACATTGTCCATCAGTACAGAATGAGACTCTGCTTGCAGGAGGTGGTCAGCCAGATAGCCTATCACAGCAATCCCCCACCATCTCGGTAATGGCAGGACAGGATCCAGCACCTTTGGAAACACCCAGGGAAGAGAGGCCAGACTGAAGCGGGGCACCACAAACTAATAATGCATGCTCCAAACCAGCAAAGATAAGGAGCATGGCACAGAATGGAACATGCAAGCAAGCATCCCTGATGTCAATGGTGGCCAGGGGATCCCCCTGGCATAGGGTGGCCACCCCCAAACGATGGAACTTTTCCAGTGCTTCGGCCACATAAGCAATTAAAGTAAAAGTTTACCTTTGTTCAAAATGTTTAAATACAACATTGACATCTTTTTGCAGGTAAAACAATGTACATTTATTTATTTTTCACCAGGAGCCTGCAAAGCATTGCACCCAAAACCTCCTGATGCAGGACTCCTGCAAACTGTCTGCGTAAGCTGTCTTCTTGTACCTCATATGAGTAGACAGTTACACACCGAGCTGAAGAAACAATGAACTACCTAAACAGTGCTCTGACAGTTCATTGATAAATACAACCTGACAGCTGCAAAGTATCTTGGTAGTTGTAGTTTATTCAATAACAGAACTCTGTGAATGAATGATGTAGCCATTGCAACAGAAGATCCCCAGCTCACTAGCACTAGAGGAGGTGGGTCAGGGAACGGCTGCAGCAGTGGGAACAGGTTACATGTTCCACCCTTAAAACGGGTTGAACATGTGTTCCCAAAGGTTAACTTATCCTTTAAAGGGTCTTGAGGACCAGTAATGTATGGATCCTTTCTATCTTTAGAACCCTAATGCCGCGTACACACGAGCGGACTTTACGGCGGACTTTGCCCGGCGGACTGGATTTCGTCGGACAATTCGATGTGTGTGGGCTCCAGCGGACTTTGTTTTCTCAAAAGTTGGACGGAATTAGATTTGAAACTTGTTTAAAATTTATCCGACGGACTCTTCTTTCTAGCGGACAAACCGATCGTCTGTGTGCTAGTCCGACGAACTCAAACTGACGCATGCTCTGAAGCAATTACAAGACGGAAGCGCTCGGTCTGGTAAAACTAGCCTTCGTCTTGAAGCTAGCACATTCCTCTTCTGTCGTCTTTTAATACAGCCTTTTTTTAGGATTGATAATGCGAGAGGAATGAAGTTGTTTTTCTGCTTTATATTCACACAGAGTTCTCACAAACTTCTTTCTTCGTGATTTATCCTCCTGCCATGACTAATATAATATTTTGTAACAGCCAGATCTCCATAAATTTTTAATTTTAAAAGATAATTTATTTATTTATTTTTTTTTTATTTCAACACTTTAGCTATTTTACAATGTGTGTTAAATGCTAACCACATTTTTGGTGTGTATTTTCAAGTTACCACAATTCACATTCATATTTTGTGTTGTTTGAAAGAACCTTAATGAGGTTGTTGTCCCTTGTTCATTAGACATAGGGGGGTGTATTTAACAAATGCAAAATCATTTTTCACTCCAATTGCTCATTATACATATAATTCCACATAAATAGCATTTTGAAGTGTGTTCGCTGTGGATCCGAGGGGCACATGCAAGGAAGCCCAAACCAAAACAATTAATTTTGTTTTTACATGTTTTTCCAAAAAAATCAGCAGAGCTTCCCCCGAGCTTGTTTTTGACAAAAGGCTTTAAATCATTGAAGAATATCAAGTGAAACGTTCACTTGAGAAATTGCACACCAAGTGCACTTGTTGGAAGTGCAGTCGCATAAAAACTGAGGGCAAGAGCTTAAATTCGGGGAAGCTCTGCTGATTGATTCCTAAAATCATGTAAAATCAAAATACATTCTTTTTATTTGACAAAAACACACATAGGGGTTGCTTTCCTAAAGGTAAAAAGGCTGTGCATTTTAGAAATTGCATTTGCCCTCTGCAAGAGCAGTTGCTCCCAAGCTTTATTAAATGTGAAGCAGCTCTGCTGACTTCTATCATCCAATCATGTGCAAGCAAAAAGGTTTTTTTTTTGGTTTGACTTGCACAGGATTGGGTACTCTTTGCAAAGTCAAGCTTTTAACTAATTTCTGATGCTCTGGAGCAATTGCACTTGCAGAGGGCAACTGCCCTCTGCAAAGTGCACAGACTATTTTCTTTTGTAAAATCAACCCCATAGTCTTTTCGACCTGTACCTGCCTACTCCCAAACAAAATGGCGTCTTTTAATCCAAACACATAGGCAAGAATGTAAGGTAAACACAAAATTTTTTTTATAATAAACACAAAAATTAGGAAGACAACACTGGACACACTTTGAGAATCTGGGAAGCCTTTCGTCCCCCAGGACACACATCAAGTTTCAGGACAAGAAAATAGGTATCTTGCGACTATAGGGAGCACAGGGAGCACAGTCCGAACAGACAGAAACCAGGCAATCACTTTCGACTCTTCCGTGTAGCCTTCCCTCCACGCTTCTCTGCAGCCTTCCCTCCACGCTTCTCTGCAGCCTTCCTCGGAGGTTGTGCCTCTGGTGGTGTACTTGGGGCAGGAGGAGGAGGAGGAGGAGGAGTGGCTTCATCTGCTATATATGTGTTAGCAGTAAGCTCCCCTCTCAAGCCCTTCTGGTAAGCCTGGAAAAATAGACCCTCACAGAGGAGGCGTTGGCCCTTTTCCAACTCCTGTAATCTGCCGGCTAGATAGGTGCCATACGCCTCCTCTACATTGGGAGGTTTACTCAGGATCCGGCTTGCTTCCCGTATGAGCTCTAGGGATTCCTGCTCTGTTGCAGTCATCCTCCTGGGCCTTTGGTGGAGAATGCGGAGGGGAGGCACCTGGCACTCCGTGCGGCTTCTACTTGGCCCAGCCACAGCCTCCTCCTCTCTCCCACTGGGCAAGGCCTCCTCCTCTCTCCCACTGGGCAAGGCCTCCTCCTGGCTGAGGTCATCCTGTGTAAAAAAAGGGACATAGTTGTAATTTTCTGTTATGCAATCACACACAATTTTCAGCTCCTTAACTTTCAAAGATAATTACACAAAATAGTAAAGGCTATCTATTTGACCACACCATTATTTCAGATGATCAACAAGATCTGAAGTTACGTATATATTTGGCCACTACTGTCTAGTGATATGTCTACATATTACTCTTTGTGCAGAAGTGATTTTTGATGAAGCACTTTCAAAATTAACACCTTAACATCATTAATAACATTTACACAATCCCAAAATGTTCCAAAAAAGTATACCTGGCTGAAGCTGGGCGCATCCACTTCATCTATGGTGAAAAGGCCCAGTTCATCCTGGGACTCCTCAGCTGGGGTGGAGGTGGATGGAAGGCTGGAGGGAAGGCTGGAGGGAAGGGTGGAGGGAAGGCTGGAGGGAAGGGTGGAAAGGGATTGCCTGGCTTCGGTCTGCTCATCCAGGAATCGCAGTTTGTGGTAATACCACAACTTGGGTACATAAACTTGGTCAGCTGCTGCCCCGGATCTCAGCGACTCCTGGATTTTTCTGTGTTCCCGCTTATACATATTACGCAAGATACCTATTTTCCTGTCCACAAACTTGAGGTCTGCCTGGGGGAGTCGAGTCTTCACAAACTCTAAAAGTGTGCCCAGTGTTGCCTTCCTAACATCACGATTATAATATTGGTGGTGTTTGACCTCCCAGAGGTTTTTCTTCTGCTCATAGAGATCAATGAAATGTGTCAAAAACTCTTCCTCTTTAAAGGGATTCATTATTTCTGCAAGACAAGACACAAGATCAAAACTTAAAATGTCAGTCCCAAATCTCAGGATTAGTTTGTGTTGTAATCTAGGGGACACACACGGGGAAACACACAAACACATACACACACACACACACACACACACACACACACACACACACTTTAATCTTACCTTCGTTTGTTCCGCTCGCTACTTCCGCACGGACATACATAGGCCATCGTACTAGCTTTATATACACTGCGCATGTGTCATGCTCCGCCTGCGTCGCCCGCCCCTGACGTTCGTAAGTACGATTTGGCCCCGCCCCTTCACTCTTCGTTGCGCAGTGGGAGTAGATAGCAAAAGATGGCGGAGCGATTAAGTGAGAGTAGCGCGGAGGAAAGCCCGGAGCCCCAAACATCCACATCCCGGAGGAGATATAAGGCCACCAACATGGCTTTTGGAGAGATGGTGGAGATGGTGTCCATATTAAGAAGGGACGACTACGATGGCAAAAAAGGACCGTACACACGACCCAATCTGAGAAAGGACAAAATAATGTCCTCAGTGGTCACCGCTCTGGAAGAGAAATTTGGGACAAAACGTTCCAAAGAACAATTGCGGAAGCGGTGGTCTGACATAAAAAGTCGTGAGCCCGAGCAATATTTCCGAATAAAGAAGCTGCTGAAAAAAAGTAAGTACTTGTGTTTTACTATTGAGATACAGAACTTGCATGCTGATCCTTATTTTTGGCGGTTTTTCTGCATCGTTCGTAAATACCGTTCTTTGGAATAGATCGTATACTTTATAAAGTGACGTTATTTTTTCGCCAAATACGATGGGACAGGGTTGGATATACATTTATGGCTTGATAATTTTGCTAATTCCCACAATGAGTTGATGTGGTGTAGATGTGTTTGAAAATATAATGCTTCATCCAAAATGATTCAGTGTAATGTAGGGACAGGACACAGCAGCTGTTTCCACATCTGGACTCACGAGCACTATAGTTGTTGGGAATGATTTAGCAGTCCCACTATTGTTCTTCGATTTTATTTTTGTCTAAATTTTTAGACTTTTCTTCCGTACGTTTTTTGGCTCTGCGTAACTTCTGCATACTTTCAGCTATTAAAACCATTCAACTATTAAAATGTTCGTCTCTTTTAGCTGATGTGTGGTCATTTTCAAATTTGTTAATAACATTTATACTTTATTAAATAATAATTTTTTCTTAACTTTTTTCAACATTGAATTCAATGGGAGCATGCTTGAAATCCTCAAATTCTTCTTCCGTTACCAAAAGTTTCCGGTCCTTCATACTTTCACCTAGAGACACCAAACAAACTTTACAATGTTCACTAAATATTCATCTATCTGGCTATATCCTTTCTGTTTGATTTTTTTTTTCATTTTTGAGAAAAACCTTTTTGTTTAGAGGTCATTTCCTGACATTTTAGACATTAATCAGAGTGTACTGTGTTTGTTTTGTTGCCATGGTTACCCAAGCTTCTGTTATACACAGGGGGGAGGTGGCTGGAGCATCTCAGCTCTGATTACAGAGCCCGGGGGAGGGGACAGACACACCATGTACTGATTTATAATATAGGAATATGATGGGGCAGTTTTGAGGGTGGTCATTTTAGCCATGTAGCTATTCTGCTTTCCCACGCATTTTGCAAAAGAAATGCATTTTCTAGTGTACTATGTGACCATAACGAAATTTTTGAGGGGTAATACACATAGGAGATCATTGAGGTGTCAGCATCTGTGAAAATTTACAAAAAAAATTAAACAACGTTCTACTTTATTTATTAAAACATAAAAGATCAGTGTTTTTTAACTATATACCTTTTTTACTAATCTCATAGGGGAGAAAAGACTCAGACAACAGTCCAAGGATCTCAGGACCCCCCCAAGTCACCAGCCTGAGGCCGAACCTACCCCAAGCCCCAGCCCAAGACCACGCCCACCCGACGACCTTGAGGAAGGAGAGGTGGAGGAAGTGTGCGAGGTTTCAAGCCCACCAAGTGAGTGACTGACACCCCAGCTTCAGTTTTACTGTATTTTGGCGTGCATATTGTAAACCTTGTTTTTATTCACTCATTTTAGGTGAGTTTCTGGTTGTGGAAGGCCAAGCGGCAGAGCACTTCACCACAGACAGTGCGCAAAGATTAATTGGCCAGATTATGCTGTGGAATGGCCACATAGATCAAATGCGTGAACAAATTCACAGCATGAAACTTCGCCTGGACTCCATGCAACAGGAAATGAAGAACATGATTGATGTTTTGGGCCGAATATAATCACGTTTGGCCTAAAAACATCAATCATGTTCTTCATTTCCTTGTGAAGTTATTTTGTTAACACCAATTTTGTGAATTTTTTGGGGGTATACCCAAATTTAAAGTGTGTGATGCACACGGTGTGTCATCATGTGCTATCTTCGATCATGGGTTAGCAATGTACTTGTTTTGTGTTTGCAAACCCTTCATCCTGAAAATTCTTTGTTGGTGAGAGGAACCAAAAATGGGTTTGCACACACAAAACACGTACATTGCTCTCCCATGATAGGAGATAGCACATGTTGACTTGACCCTTTCTTAAAGGTCAATTTTGAGCATCTGAGAAATGACCAATTTCCAAGGGTGACCTTACATGCACCGTTCTTGAAATATTGTTGAACTTTGTAAGTTCATTTATATTCTAATTTTTGTTTCTAAAAACACTGTTGTGTATGTAAATCTTGTTAGATAAAGGTCTATATTTTAGATAAAAAATGGCTTTAATAATTGAATAAAATATTATTTTTTTACACAACGTAAAATATTTTTGAAATAAAATGATAAAAAAAAAAAAAAAAAAAAAAAACATATGGTAAAAAATGCACCTTTCAATGTGCACCAAGTAAAATTTTTTACCCTATACAATGTGTGTGGCTGTTTCTTGAAGTAAAAATTTAGGGGTAGTTTTTGTGGGCCTGATTAACTAAAGCGAAACGCACTTGACACTACTACAAGTGCACTAGGAGACAGACATAACTTAAAGGTAAACAACAAGAAAAACAAGATATTTAGATAAAACAATTTTCGTTTTGATTTAGGATCTAAACTTACAGCTGTTGCTGAATAGCAATGGCCCCCCGACCATTAAAATAATTGACATAACGGTCACGCACTTGACGTGCGGTTCGGGGGGCCAAGCCAATACGCCCAATTTCTAGGCCTGTTAAAGTGCTAGTAGACTCTTCCAGTCTGGGCTCAGGCCCAACAGAGGATAGATATGTGGCTGAATGTCTCCTTAAAAAGTTATGCAAGATGCAGCAAGCAAGGATGACATGGTTGATTTTATAGTCCGCCAAATTAATAGCCGTAAGGAAGATACGGAACCGGCTGGCCAGAATACCAAAGGCATTCTCCACAACCCTTCTTGCTCTGGCCAGCCGATAATTAAATACCCTCCTCTCAGGGGTGAGTGTCCTTTGGGGGAACGGCCTCATCAAGTTCTCACAGAGAGCAAATGCTTCATCAGCAATAAAAACTGAGGGTAGTCCATCCACATTATCGTCATCAGGTGGCAATTCCAGGCCACCGGTCTGGAGACGATGGCACAGCTCGGTCTGTGCAAAGACTCCTCCATCAGACATCCGGCCGTTCTTCCCCACATCCACAAACATAAACTCCAAATGTGCCGAGACCACCGCCATCAAAACTACACTATGGAACCCCTTGTAGTTAAAGAAATAAGACCCCGAATGCGGTGGTGGCACAATCCGGACATGTTTCCCGTCAATCGCCCCGACACAGTTGGGAAAGTCCCAACGGTCAGCGAACTGGGAGGCCACAGTCTGCCATTCCTGTGGACTTGTAGGAAACTGTGGAGTGCAAAAAAAAAAGATAAGGACTTTAATAACAAAAATTTAAGTTCAGATTACACCAAAACATTAGTAAACAACAGCAGTCAAATATTATGAATATGTGTGTTTGTAATTGAAATGTTGAAAAACATAAGGCACACTTATTAAGATTAATCACCCCCTACTGGATGAAACATTAGTGGGGTGGGGGAGGGGTTCTAATTAGGTTAACAAACACACCTGACTGGATGAAACATTAGTGGGGTGGGGGAGGGGTTCTAATTAGGTTAACAAACACACCTGACTGGCTGAAACATTAGTGGGGTGGGGGAGGGGTTCTAATTAGGTTAACAAACACACCTGACTGGATGAAACATTAGTGGGGTGGGGGAGGGGTTCTAATTAGGTTAACAAACACACCTGACTGGATGAAACATTAGTGGGGTGGGGGAGGGGTTCTAATTAGGTTAACAAACACACCTGACTGGCTGAAACATTAGTGGGGTGGGGGAGGGGTTCTAATTAGGTTAACAAACACACCTGACTGGATGAAACATTAGTGGGGTGGGGGAGGGGTTCTAATTAGGTTAACAAACACACCTGACTGGATGAAACATTAGTGGGGTGGGGGAGGGGTTCTAATTAGGTTAACAAACACACCTGACTGGATGAAACATTAGTGGGGTGGGGGAGGGGTTCTAATTAGGTTAACAAACACACCTGACTGGCTGAAACATTAGTGGGGTGGGGGAGGGGTTCTAATTAGGTTAACAAACACACCTGACTGGATGAAACATTAGTGGGGTGGGGGAGGGGTTCTAATTAGGTTAACAAACACACCTGACTGGCTGAAACATTAGTGGGGTGGGGGAGGGGTTCTAATTAGGTTAACAAACACACCTGACTGGATGAAACATTAGTGGGGTGGGGGAGGGGTTCTAATTAGGTTAACAAACACACCTGACTGGATGAAACATTAGTGGGGTGGGGGAGGGACAAACAAGACAATGGAGCAGACAATATATACATTGTTCAATGGACTATAGTCTAGAGATAAAAATGCACCCAGCATTGCATGGTGGGGAGGTTAATGAAATAAATTAGGCATGTATAGGGCAATAAAATATTAAAATAGGCATTCACAAAGAGAAAGGGGACATTCACAGCAGATTGAAAGCATGGCAATTAGGTAAAGAGGACAGTTCTACAATACATCCAAAAACATTTAATACATATCATGTAATGTTAAAGGATAAAACTTACCTTCATATATTCCTTCTGCAGGACCTGAATAATAGCAGAACAGGTCTCTGGGATTATGATCCCCAGAGCCTGGGGTGAGATGCCTGTCGAGAACTTTAAGTCCTGAAGACTTCTCCCTGTCGCCAAATAACGTAACGTGGCAACTAGCCTCTGCTCCGCACTGATGGCTTGCCTCATGCAGGTATCCTGCCTGCTGATATAGGGGGTCAGCATAGCCAGCAGACGCTCAAAGATGGGGTCCGTCATCCTGAGAAAATTCCTGAAATCATCAGGATTGTTCTCACGGAGCTCACGGAGCAAAGGCATGTGACAGAACTGGTCACGCTGGCGCAACCAATTCTTGGTCCATGAACTCCTCCTCGCCCTGTTCATGGACTGGACTCGGGTCAAAGTATTAACCCCAACACCAAGTCCCCACAAAGCACGAACTCGAGAACGAGAACGTCCACTCGACATGGCTTCAAAACGGTCGGCTGCTCAAACAAACAAACTTATAACAAACGCACTGAAGAACAGCAAGGCCTATGAAGAACGACCTGAAAATCAGGAACGAGCGGAGCAGAACGGCCTGCAAGGCAGGTTACGAACTGACCAACACGCACTGAAAAGCAGATACAAACCTCACAAGCACAAACTGAACCGCAGAAAACGAACGAAATAAGCTGAAGTGTGAAAAGCGCGAATCGTCTCTAACCAAACTTCTACTAACACGAGATTAGCAGAAGGAGCCCAAAGGGTGCCGGAGTGGGGCTTGGACTTCCTTTTTCTAGTCCCGTCGTACGTGCTATACGTCACCGCGTTCAAAACCAGCGGACTTTTGCAGTGACCGTGTGTGGCCAAGTCCGTTCGTTTTTAAGTCCGGCGCAAGGAGCAAACAAAGTCCGACGAAAAGTCCGCCGGGCAAAGTCCGCCGTAAAGTCCGCTCGTGTGTACGCGGCATAACAGGTTGAAGAAAAGAACACTGGAACCTCTCTGGGGCAGGGGCAGAAGCATCATGACCCGAAAGAGAAACTCCCATATGGCCATGGTCAGTGAACTCAGACATCAGAAGGCAGAGATCCACAGATCATAGGTTCCAAAGAGATGACCCCTCTCCCCCACCTTAAGGTACCCATGAACACCTGAGGCAAGTGGTTTGTCAACAGTTTACAATCATTCCATCCTTAGAGATGTCTATTGCATGCAGCTCCATTCCTTGTTCCAGCCTCCTCTAGTCCGACTTCCTCATCCGTATTCCACAAAAGGTCCTACACCCCTCTTCCTCCACCCCATTCCAATGTGAACTACAGGTCTCATCACTCTGCAGGTCTGTGGCTGATACATGACATAGTGGCTATCATCTCTCCTGTTCTGAATGGTCATGCGATCCATAATTATCTGTCATCGAGTGTCAGTCATGTATGTCATTGCCGCTCCACTGCTACCCCTGTCATAACTCTATACCTCTCCCCAGTCCCCGCCTCATACACAATGGAGGGTCCCTTTTTTTGTATTTATAATTACATTTGTGTTTTTTTTATTTCAATTTATGCATTCCAGTGATTGATGCTAAGGATGGGCTCGGGCGTGTTCGCAGCTCCAGGTACCCAAGCCTGCCGGGAACCTGACACTGCACAGTGCTAATCACAGCCAGTGAGACATTTCCTGATCTGTGCATTCGCGGATCGGGAAATGTCTCACTGCCTGCGATTAGCGCTGTACAGTGTGAGCTTTCTGCCAGGCTCGGGTACATAGAGCTTCGAACACGCCCAAGCCCATCCTTAATGCTGACACCTATTTTCCTGTTTCAACTCAGTATACATATGGGAGAAATGTATTTCCAAAACCTATTATATTGTTCATTCATATTGT